>JAPKLW010001861.1:29875-118724 GCA_026898455.1 Plectranthus barbatus | reverse complement strand
AAGTTTAATGGCAATTAATATTGCCCGTCGTAGACTCAAACCCTACACTACCTTCATTAATCTAGGCCAAATCGGATAATTGTTTTCATCCAACTTTAACCCAAGATTAATGTTTTCTGCTGTTTTGATCATACTCTTCCCGTCTGTTTCTGACATGACTTGTATTGCAGGGGCTGAAAAGGAAGGTAAGAATTGTTTGTTGCCTTGATCAAGTTGAGGGCTGAGAAAGGTATGAGAACGATGATGATAATAAAATCTGAGTTATGGTTTTGGGTTGATGATCTGAGTTATGATTTGAAGGCTATGATGAATAACATATTCTGAGCCTAAATTTTGTTTTGGTTTTCTGGAATAACAGAGCCAGGAAATTAATCCTGCTCTGATACCATGTTGATTGGTGTTGAATGGTGGTAACGACATGGTAGAAGAGAGATTGAAAGAATTTTTATTTCATATCATAATATGTTACATGATCATTCTTTTAAGGAGAAATGATGAGAAGTATACAAGGAAAGTATATAAAATTGATTTAGTTTATTTGAGCTGAAATCTTTCCTTAATCTTCTCTGATCTCCTTCATCTTGATTGACTCTTGTTTGATTCTTTCCAACAAATATTGCACATGTATTTCATTTTATATTAGCTTGAACAATCACATGCATAATGCCCACACTGAGTGTATTTATATTCATCCCATAATAACATTTCAGGTAAATAAAGTAAAACTTTAAAGTCGAAGATGCATAGAAGATCGAATAACCCGCCAAGCTATTTTGCAAGAAGCTTTATGTTATAAAATCTTTAATTTTACTTAATTTATCATTGTAATTTAAAGCATTAGCTTCCACCCTTTAAATATATATATATATATATATATATATATATATATATATATATATATATTATTTTCATTTATTTATTTAAAATATTGCATTTGTATTTTACTTATTTATTATGTTAACACTTTAATTGGATTAGAGTGTTACATGGAATATGTGAATGAGATTATAAACATGCAATTAAAATAATCATCAAATCATAAACAATATATTTGATTCTTTATTATATGTCTAATTAGGTAGGATGAACCCAATGGTTGAATTATAAAGTTAATTTAAATTATAAAAAAAATCAAATAAAAATAAAAAAAATTTAATAATAAAATAGAGAGTGAAACATGATAAGTGAAATGAGGGATTTCATGTGTAAATATAGGGGTGTGTCAAAAAGTTTGTGTTTTTTTTAGCCAATTCATGAATATGTATATAATATTAACTATTTAAAATTTATGACTGTTAAGATATATTATCACAAAAAATAAATGTATATAAAAAATTCTTTGCTTCTTGGTTTGGATTTTACGCAAGGTCTATATAATGGGATTGAACTTTTTTAATAGTTATTTCTTAAATTAGAATTATGAGGGTAAAATAACTTAAGGATACTACATCATAGTTTTTTCTCTTTTAAAAATATGCTCGATTGAAAAAAATTTGTGACTATGTTTAGAATTATTTAAACAGAAAAAGAAAATTAATGTAAAAAAAATACTTCACGGATTTATTCTTTTGTAAAATTTTAAAAACTGCTTACATAAAATTATCTAATTCTTATTATACGAATGATAATGCACACAAGTAAATAGTTACTAAGTGTTAGGATCTTGTTATGTAACTTATGTTATAGTAATTGATAATATTTTATTAGCTCTTTAATACCAACACCATTAGGCTTGGGCATATTGATATTAGGTTATATTCCCTCTGTCCTGAATAAATTATTTATATTTCTTTTTTTGTATGTCCCATAATATTAGTTTATTTTTTTAAAATAACAAGTTTTTCATATTCATCAATAAAATATTCATCCTACTATCATTCATTACCACTCACATACCTTAGTTATCGTGTCCGGTCAAATGTGAACAATTTAACATAGAGTACTAAATTTCATAAATTGTGGAACCATCTACCGACAAAGACAAACTATGACCTGAAACGAATGGGCCAAAAATATTATTAAAAAAATGAATGGGCCAAAACTATCAATAATCATTTGTTTATGTTGCCCGAGCCGAACCCATTATTCGCACACCTAAGCACAAGTTACGCCATTCAATTCACATTTTTCACTTTTCAGTTATCATCTTACGAACGATTCGATCTGTTAAAATTTTAAACATAAACATGACTGTTGGATCAGAGAGGGCCGCCGAGGTTCATCCTCGCCTCACAGTGATACGGTCCCATGACCGTAGTTGTCCTCGAAGCGATGTAGTCCAGTTTTAATTTTCTTCGCAGCTTCAAGCTTTAATCAACTAGCTGCTGTTCCACCACTTCACCTTTCCAGCAACTCCTGCAATAGCCAACAAGGAGAATGGAGTTAGAAGTTGTAACAAAAAGGGGACAGCAGACTTACCTATCGATGGAGGAGCTGTTCGTTGGCGAATATCAGCTGCAGCCGGACAGAAGCAGCACGACGCCGGTGCAGCAGCAGGCGTGAGGGAGGGACGACGGGCTGTGCGGTGGCAGCAGGCTCAGCTGCGGCGGAGGTGCAACGGCGACGGGTTCGTCACCGTTAGGCTAAGATATCCCAGACTTAGCCTCCTCTATATCATCTACAGTCAACCTCACCGAAGCACAAAGGGGCAGCCACCGCAACGGATAATCACCGGCAAAGGCTCTCTCACTTTCCCCTTCTCGCTGTCACACACACCCCCTAGACCCTCTATCTATCGCTCGCACTCTCGGTATCTCACACAAAGGAGAAACACGCTGCAAGGAAGAAGATGTCTGCTCTCTCTCTCTAAAAAGAAGGTGCGCCGCTGCTCCTTGTAAAACATTACAGAGCATACACACTTTGAATTACACTTTAAAATTGGATGTAGGGCAAGGGGTTAGTGGACATGGATAAGTGGGTTAGAGAATAATTGGTTTGGGCCAACTAAATGGGCCAACAAATACAACAATCTCCACATTTGGCCCATTGCTGAGGTGACCGTGAATCTGGGAAAATATGGCTATAGGATCTCATCATCGCCAACGCCTCCCACCTGTATACCTGCACACAAGTAACAAACGGGAGGAACAAGTTTGTTCACAAAGAATTAACTCAAACACATCAAGACACCACATAAGGTGCACAACAACCAAGCAAAGTTGAACCTGCAAAAAGAGACAAATCACAGGCTCCAAACGACAAACATAGATAAGAAGTTTAACCAAAATCAAATTGAAGAATCCTCTGTCAGGACAAAAGTTTTTCAGCAGGAAGACATTTTGTGCCCATGTCAACAGGATTAAACTATGTTGGTATTTTCTCAAGCAAGATAATCTCTTTCTCAACTATGTCCCTAATAAAGTGAAATCGAACATCTATATGCTTTGTCCTATCATGGAACACAGGGTTCTTACATAGTTGTATAGCAAATTGACTATCAGAAAATAAGACCACTTCCTTATCTAATTGTCCAATTTCATGCAATACACCTTTTAACCAAATAGCTTCCTTAATAGCTTCAGTGATTGCAACATACTCAGATTATGTGGTTGACAAAGCTACTATAGGCTGAAGTTGAGATTTCCAACTTATGCATGCACCACAAAAGGTAAACACATAGGAGGTAGTGGACTTCCTATTATCTCTATCATTTGCATAATTGGAATCAACATAACCAACAAGTTTAGCACCTTCACCACACTTAGAGAAAGTCAAACCATAATTCACAGAGTATTTAAGGAATCTGAGAAGCCATTTGAGGGCTTCCCAATGAGGCATACCTGGATTCGACATGTATCTACTTAGACAACTCATGGAATATGCAATATCTGGCCTAGTGCGAACCATCAAGTACATCACAGATCCAATGGCATTCGAATAAGGCACATTAGACATCTCAACAATTTCAGAATCGGTCTTAGGAGACTGATCCTTACTTAGCACAAAATGAGAAGCAAGAGGAGAATTCACACACTTAGCATTAGACATAGAGAATTTACTCAAAATTTTATCCACATAGGAAATTTGGTTAAGTACAAGAATATATTTCTCTCTTTCTCTAATTATATTCATGCCAAGGATTCTTTTTGCATCACCGAGGTCTTTCATGTCAAAGTTTTGGCTCAAACAATTTTGGACATGCTTAATGGATTTCACACATGGACTGATCAAGAGCATATCATCAACATATATGAGCAGGAACACAGGTATAGATGCAGTATCTTTGTGATATAAACAATGATCAAAAGCACTTCTTTTGAAACCTAAAGATAGCATGCATTTATCAAATTTCAAGTTCCACTGCCTAGGGGATTGCTTTAGGCCATACAAAGCCTTTTTCAACAAACACACATGGTCAGGCTTGTTCGAATCAATAAACCCTTCAGGTTGTCTCATATAGATATCTCTATCTAAATCTCCATGTAAGAAAGCAGTAGTTACATCCATTTGTTTTAACTCCCAATTATGATGAGCAACTAAGGCTAACATAATTCTAACAGTAGTGAACTTAACAACTGGAGCAAAAATTTCTGTGTAATCTACCCCCTCTTTTTGAGTAAATCCCTTAGCAACTAATCTTGCTTTAAACCTAACTTGTTCATTTTCATTTATGACTTTAAAGAGCCACTTACAGTCAACCACAGAACAATTAGCAGGTTTAGGGACTAAAATCCATGTTTGATTAACATGCAGGGACCAAATCTCAATTTTCATAGTAATTAACCACTTAGCAGCATGCTTAGAATTCATAGCATCATTGTAGCTTTTAGGCTCATTACCATCTAGAGATTCAAATACATGAAGAGCAAAAGCAATCAGGTTATCATCATTAAACCTAATAGGCTTCCTAATAGTTCTTCGAACTCTGTCCCTAGTCAACAAATAATCATGCAAGTCATCACCATCAGCATGTTCATTGTTCTCAGCAAGTTCATCACCATTTTCAGCATGTTCATCAACATTTTCACCAGGTATATCAGCATTTGCAGCATTTAAATCAACATTATTTTCATGTTCATCATGAAAATGACCCTCATAATCATGCTCATTAACAGCATCATGTTCAGCACGAATAGCATGCACAGAAGAATCATGAAGAGTAGGGGATTGCTCCACCTCAAAATGAGCAGTATCAGAAGAAGCAGACAAGCAAGGAAAATCAAGTTCATTAAAAACATCCCTGCTAACTATGGTTTTGAAACCCCGCTCACTTCAATCCCACAACCTGTAGCCCTTTACCCCCTCTAGGTAACCAAGAAAGATACACTTCTTAGACCTAGGCTCAAGTTTGTCTCCCTTTTGGTGCACATAAGTTGCGCACCCAAATACTCTTAAGTTCTTTAAGTCTACCTGCTTATTGGAAAACACTGATTCAGGACACTTACCACCTAAAGGCACAGATGGGGACCTATTGATTAGATAGGCAGCAGTCACTAAGGCTTCCCCCCAAAAACTCTTAGAAAGGCCAGAAGGAATCATCATACTCATAACTCTTTCTAACAAGGTCCTATTCATTCTCTCTGCAATCCCATTCTGTTGATGTGTATAGGGAACTGTCCTATGCCTCCTAATACCAGATTTAGCACATAAATCATCAAGCAGGGTATTGCCAAATTCAAGACCATTATCTGTCCTAAGTGTCCCAATCTTTTTACCAGTCTGATTTTCAATTAAAGTTTTCCAATTGTTGAACTTATCAAACACATCAGACTTATTCTTCATCAGGAAAACCCAAACTTTCCTGGAATAATCATCTATCACAGATAGAAAGTACCTGTTTCCACCTTGTGTAGGTGTACTTGCAGGACCCCACACATCAGCATGAATGTATTCAAGCACATTGGAGCAAGTAGATGCATTTGGAGATGAAGAGATGGGGAAATTAACTTTATGTTGTTTTCCAAGCACACATGCATCACAGAAAGGCAACTCAGACACATGATCGGCACCAAATGCACCAGATTTATGCAATATGCTCATGCCTTTATTACTCATATGCCCTAATCGACGATGCCACAAAGATGTCATGTCATTGTTCACAGCATTAGCAGACTCATGCTTAACATGCTTAGCAGAACAAACATACAGATTATGCTTTTTAACAGCTTTGAAAACAAATAAAGAACCCTTCATGATTTTAATAATTCCCTTACCTCATTTCCCTTCAAGACCCTCTTCCTCAAGGGCAGCACAAGACATCAAGTTATAATTCAAGTCAGGTACAAGTCTAACATTTTTCATGACATAGATAGAACCACAGTTAAATTTTAAGCGAATATCACCAATTCCAGCCACTTGACATTTCTTATCATTAGCCATAGAAACATACCCATCAGAAACTTCATTATAACTTGAAAACATATCCTTGAACGGTGACATATGATAGGTGCAACCAGAATCCATAAGCCACTCAAATTCACAAAAAGAATCACATGCAATATCAACAAAGGAGTGAGCAGATACATCATGCATCATATAAACATCTCCTAAGTTCTTGTCTTCAGACACTACATTAGCATGCTCTTTTCGGCTACCTTTCTTAGGATTCTTACAATTCTTCGCAAAATGTCCAGACTCACCACAGATGAAACATTTTCTAGAATTCTTTGACCTAGATTTAGACCTACCTTTACTCTTAGGCCTAGACTTGCTTCTGTCACTCGATTCAGGACTATCTTGCCTATGATCATAACTCTTCTTATATGATCTACCCCTAACATGCATCACATTCTCATTATAAGACTTGTTCCCTTTATTGTGCTTCAGATTCATTTCTTTACTCTTTAAGCAATTAACAACAGTATCTAAAGTCACATCATCTCTAGCATACTGAATAGCAGATTGAACATCAGAGTAAGAATCAGGAATAGCATTCAGCAAAATACAAGCATTGTATTCATCTATGTGTTTATCACCAGCTAATTTTATATCTTGTATTAGCTTAGTGAACCTATCAAGGTTTTCATCCATGTCCTTAGTCAAGTCAAATTTGAATCTAAATAACTGCCGAAGAAGAAACATTTTTCCAGGCAATGAGGTATCAGTATATAACTTTTCAAGTTTTTCCCACATTTCCTTAGCAGATTCAATGACACCGACTTTCCTTAACACGAAATCAGACAAATTTAGAGTAATGGCACATAAAGCAAGACGGTTCATTTTCTTTTTCTTTACTTCAGTTTCATTTCCTTCATAAGAGTCATCAATAGCCTCAACCACATTTTGTTGGATTAAAATGCATTTCATTTTCTGCTTCAAAATGTTAAAATCATTTTTACCATTAAATGGAGCCATGCTATATGCAGAAGTGGATGCCATGCTTAACACAGAGAAGCAAATATATCACACTAAAATAGACAGACTCAAGCAGAAAAACAAGCAACCAACATGAAATGAAACAAGTACCAAGAAACAACCGAAATCAGCCCAAAACGATAAAATTACCACGAGAACCTACAAGGCAAACAAACCGAACAGCAAGCTGTCCCAAACAGTATAGCTCAAGTTTTCAAATTTTCACAAGTGAAAAAATCACAGAAAACACAGAGCAAGCTTACACAATTAGGACAAAAAGATGTACGGTAGCAAACCAACAACAGAAATCAGCAAGTAGCTCAAAAGTAGCACAGCGGAAGAAACTACGAATAATTATGCGTTAACCATAAACACATAGCATAGAGCCCTAGCATGCGATTTCTACCAGCAGCAAAGTTCCAATCCTACGGCGCCAGTCGGCCGATCTAGGAATTTAAATGTTGAGAGGTTCAAGCCAATTTACCTGAGCGGAAACCCTAGGTGAGGGTTTTCCGACCTACCTCACGTGTTCCTGGGAACACTGACGACGAGGATGTCGTAACCACAGTGGGGATGCCCCGGCAAAACTTCCCTCTCCCCAACCTGGCTCTAATACCACTGTTGGGATCAGAGAGGGCCGTCGAGGTTCATCCTCGCCTCACAGTGGTACGGTCCCATGACCATAGTTTTCCTCGAAGCGATGTAGTCCAGTTTTAATTTTCTTCGCAGCTTCAAGCTTTAATCAACTAGCTGCTGTCCCACCACTTCACCTTTCCAGCAACTCCTGCAATAGCCAACAAGGAGAATGGAGTTAGAAGCTGTAACAAAAAGGGGACAGCACACTTACCTATCGATGGAGGAGTTGTTCGTTGGCGACGATCAGCTGCAGCCGGACAGAAGCAGCACGACGCCGGTGCAACAGCAGGTGTGAGGGAGGGACGACAGGCTGCGCGGTGGCAGCAGGCTCAGCTGCTGCGGAGGTGCAACGGCGACGGGTTCATCACCGTTAGGCTCAAATATACCAGACTTAGCCTCCTCTATATCATCTACAGTCAACCTCACCGAAGCACAAAGGGGCAGCCACCGCAACGGATAATCACCGGCAAAGGCTCTCTCACTTTCCCCTTCTCGCTGTCACACACACCCCCTAGACCCTCTATCTATCGCTCGCACTCTCGGTATCTCACACAAAGGAGAAACACGCTGCAAGGAAGAAGATGTCTGCTCTCTCTCTCTAAAAAGAAGGTGCGCCGCTGCTCCTTGTAAAACGTTACAGAGCATACACACTTTGAATTACACTTCAAAATTGGATGTAGGGCAAGGGGTTAGTGGACATGGATAAGTGGGTTAGATAATAATTGGTTTGGGCCAACTAAATGGGCCAATAAATACAACAATGACAATATTCGACACAATAATAATTTAACCCACATAAATTATTATGATACGAATCAACATAATAATAATGAGTACAAATATGATCGAACCCATTAAGATTTCAATACGATAATATACAATACAATAATAATTTGATGTGCATGAATTGTCAGCTTTAAATTGAGTAGCATCAATTTCACTTCCAATAAATGTCCATGAAAATTTGAACAATCAAATATAGCGAATTTAATTTTCAAAGCGAATACCATAAATACTAAAAGATGAATAATCAACATTGAGGAATGAAGTTAGGAACTCGACATTTAAATCACTGCTTGCTTGAAACAGTTTATTTTCGACTACACCACAATGCGACGACATGAAAGTTGAAACAAACAACACCGAAATAGTAGTAGTAGTAGCAGTAGTGCGTTGAAGTCAAGAGTGGCGGCGGCGAGAATCGTCGTACTTGGCTTTGATCAGCAGAAGCACCTCCCTATAAAACTTCCCCTGATCCGGCACCGACTTCCTCACGCTCTCCCTCTCCATGCATCTCCCCGCCCACGACGTCAGCTTCACCAACTCCTCCTTCAAATTCAGATTCCCAAGAATCTCGATGCCGTAAAACCAGGTGTAGAAGGGTATCAGATTCACATCAACAATCCCAAACGCGTTTCCTCCAAAGTAAGCCTTGTCGCCCAGCTCCATCTCCAGCAATTTGGAGCATCCCACCAGCTCTTTCTTTGCCGCTTCCTGTTCTTCACCCGTTTCCACGCACACCCTCCTCGCAACTCTATATATCTACACTTACAAAAACATATTCATTCATTGATCACACATTTTTGGGACTGAAAAATATAGAGCTGCCTACATTTTTGTCGACATAGTCGGCCCAAAATCTGGCTTGGGATCGCTCGTAAGGATGGGAAGGCAGCAGGGGAGCTGTGCCGCTCCAGGTCTCGTCAATGTATTGAACGATGATGGTGGACTCGGAGACCGGTTTGCCGTTGTGGATGAGAACCGGGATTTGCTTGTGAACCGGGTTCATTTCCAGAAGTAGTGGGCTTTTGTTGTTGTGATCTTCTTCTATGGATTTGAACTGCAATCCCTTCTCTCTTAGAGCTATTCTTACCCTCACACAAAATGGGCTACCCCATAGATCCAGAAGACTCAGTTCATCTGCCATACCTAGCTAGCCTATGTGTGTATGAATCCTTTGATTCCAAAAGAATGGATACTACCATGGAAAATTGTTTTTGCCATTTATATAGAATATGGATATAATAGTTAGTGTAGGATATTGTGGCCAAATTCATCGTACTCTGAGATAATATCACCTTCTAGCTCTGCATTTACATCATAATAAATAGATTAATTTGTTTTGGGTGGATCACCTACTTTGGGTGTAGTGCACAGATATTTTTAAAAAAAAATTAAGGAAGTATGAGTTTATATAAATATATTTATTTTAGAAAAAATTTGTTCGAGGAGATTCGAGGAAGGACGCGGTCTACCATGCATCAGCGATTACGATAGCATTTGTATAAATTATAATAGAGTTATCTCAAAAATCTCATTCATTGAATGCTAAGACAAATCAACTTTCGCTATTTTCAGTTCAAAATAAGACAAAATCAGAAGATAAGAAACTTAAAAGAGTAAACACAATTTCTTTATAATTATTATGTCAGTTTAATTTATTCTTTTGAAATTGACCTAATATTATAAGAAACAAAACATTAATTTATTCGTGTGCTCTGAGATTTGACACTGTTCTCGAATTCGTAATATTTTTGAGTTTATATATACTCTATAAATGAAAATGTAACTGATATAAAATGTTTTCGATTATTAATTTTAATTACATGTTTAGAAATGCAGCTCATGCTTTATTTCAATTTGATGCTCGAATTTTACATTTTAGAGTTTGACATTTCCAAAGTGGTTGAGTGACTCAATTTTTTATTTTTTATTTTTAGTTAAAAATACTTCAAAAGTGATAGATAAAATTAAAATATGATAACCCACACTTATATCTTAGAATTAAGGGTAGGGGAGTGATCGAGGCCACATTAGTGACATAAAGAATATAAATTGTGATGAGTTTAAATATAAAGTGCAAGTATAGCGTGAATGTTTCATTTTTGGGGGAACTTTTTTATTTTTTATTTATAAGAGCTTAGTTCAACACTTTTAAATACCATATTAAACGTTATTTAAAATATAATGTGATTTATAACACAAAATAAAAGGTAGAGAGGAATTTTAGAATTGACAAAAAATTAGGGTAAATTTTACAATTTTTTCCACACAAATTACTATAAATATAGCCCATGGATCCTTTTCTATACACTGGGCTTCTAATATTTTTGGTATATCCTCATGGGCTCAACTTATTGGTTCTTGCTCCGCATTCTCCAGCCCATTTATTGATAAATAAATTACTTCCTCCGTCCCAGAACACTCTCAACATTTTCCTTTTTGGTCCGTCCCAGTACACTTATAACTTTTACTTTTTTGGAAATTTTTTATTAATTAATCACTCACTAAACATACTCTACTTTTAGTCCACTATCTCTCCTAATCATTAATTTACTAATCATATTCTACTATCTTTCCTAATCACTTTTTCTTAATTTCCGCGCCCGGTCAAACGTCTCAAGAGACCCAGAACGGAGGGAGCATTATTATTATTATTATTATTATTATTATTATTATTATTATTATTATTATTATTATTATTATCTATACACATCGTTAAATTAATTGACATGCATGAAAATAACTAAACACCTCAAACTGATTCAAAATTAAACATTAAACTCTAGATGGAATATCGAATTATAGGAAAGTGGAAGATACATTGTAGAAAACATTATCTTGTGATTGAAATCAATCGAATAACATTTAAAAAGAAAAGGAAAAAAAAAAACAAGGAAACAAGATCTAGTCTAGAAGAAAGAGGAGCAAGATCAAAATGTGCTTTGTTTGAACTCTGAAGCTCTCATTTTGCTCGCATTCAATTCATTTGCAGTTAATATAGCGAGTTTCTCAGCAAATTAAATTAAAACAAATATCTTAGATTCTAAAAGTTTAATGAATTATAAATTACTGCTTGAAACAGTTTATTCAATTGAACAAAACAAACAAGAAGAAGAAAAAAACGACATAAATCGAAGGAGTATATAATATTGCAGTATGCTATAGTGCAAAATAGTAGACGATTATTGCTCAAGAGTGGTGTTGGCGAGAGTCGTACTCCGCCTTGAGCACCAAAAGCACCTCATGATAGAGCTTTCGCTGATCCGGCACCGACACCCTCACGCTCTCCCTCTCCATGCACCTCTCCGCCCACCACGTCAGCTTCACCAACTCCTCCTTCAAATTCAATTTCCCAAGAATCTCGATGCCGTAAAACCACGTGTAGAAGGGTATCAGATTCACATCAACAATCCCGAATGTGTTTCCTCCAAAGTAACTCTTGTCGCCCAGCTCCATCTCCAGCACTTTGAAGCATCCCACCAGCTCTTTCTTTGCCTCTTCACCCGTCTCCATCAACACCCTCATCCCAACTCTATATATCTACACACATACACAAACATATTCATTTCATCAATATTACAATTTAATACACGACGACTGAAATTAAATATATATATATAGCCTACATTTTTGTCCACGTAGTCGGCCCAGAATCTGGCATGGGACCGCTCGTAAGGATCCGAAGGCAGCAGGGGAGCTGTGTCTCTCCAGATCTCATCAAGGTATTGAACGATGATGGTGGACTCGGAGACCGGTTTGCCGTTGTGGATGAGGACCGGGATTTGCTTGTAAACCGGGTTCATCTCCAGAAGTAGTGGGCTTTTGTTGTCGAGATCTTCTTCAATGTAGTTGAACTGCAACCCCTTCTCTCTTAGAGCTATTCTCACCCTCTGACCGAATGGGCTAGCCCAATAATCCAGAAGACTTAGTTCGCCTGCCATGCCTAGCTATATGTATGAATCCTTTAATGGAGTATTGTTTTTAATTTGCAGTGTTTAATTCTGTGGTTAGATGTATCGTTGCATTGCATTTATATATAGGCCGAAGAGCTTCTCCAACCCTACACCAAATTGAAACGCAAATCCAATTTTTGATGTTTTTCATCTCCAACCCAACTGCATATTTGAACCCAAATTGCGTTTTTTCACTTTCTCTCACCTCAATCGACGCAAATTTGCGTCTGTACTGTAGCAAACGCAATTTTCCGTTTTATTTGCCAGAAAATCCTTTTCTGTTTTATATTTGCATTTTAACCTTTTGACCAGAGATCTAAAACGGGAGGCATGTGTATCGGCACTTCCGATCAATAGAAAAGCTAATTGGTGATCGGATGTGCGGCAAGCTTTTCTGAATACAATCCTCAAATGCGCTTCGGTGTTCTCTTCGTCCACCAGCCTTCGCCCATTTGTTTTTTCTTGTTTGTATGAAACAATAGTGTGTGTTTGATCGATTGACTGCGAGATGATGGTTTTCTGTTATCTTTTTTCTGTGCTTTGGGTATGGAAAGCCTGTGAACAATGCTTCCTCTTCATACAATAAATTCCAAATTAAGAAAATATTTAGTTATTTAATTTCTATTATTAAAATAAATATTCAATTAATATATATATGATTAATAGTATTTTATATTTGTTAACGATTAATTATATCATAATAATTTATTTTATTTGAAGTTATAAAAGGGTTAAATTGCAAATTTAATAAATATATTAGTTGTATTTGAAAAAGAATATATGAAGAATATTCTTTTGAGTTTGAGTTTGGTGTTTTGGGTTGGAGATCATTTACTGTTTGATTTGACGGTTACTGCATTTTGGGTTTGAGTTTGGTGTTTCGGGTTGGAGATGGCCGAATAATGGTTCGGAGTTGCCACCTCTGCGCTGAGATCATTCCATCTGTGCTACCTCTGCGGTGACATCATATATTTGCGGACACCATTCTTGATTATAAATCAATGGATTTCTCTTTCTCGGGTTTTATTATTTTTAAAGGGTGATTCTATTCAAAGCCTCCATATTTCTCAGTAGAGCTATCTGTAAAGATCCTCATTTCTCCCTACAAAAATGGCTTGTAAGGAGAGGGGATCTCCACTATCCCATTATCAGGATACATCAAGTGATACCATGTAAGAAGAGGGGACATCCACTATTATATAGTGGTATACTTCAAGATCCATGACCGATGTAGGACATTCAACACCATCAAAATAATTTAAGACCCTTCTACCCTTATAGGCCAATTATTATTTAAAACCTTTGTAAAATTAAATGAACCCTCTATTTTCTGCTACTCGTTATGTTTTTATATAAAATATTGTACAATTACATTTTCAACCATAAATTCAGATATTTGCTTTGAAGATATCCTTTGAAAGCTCTCTCGTCTTAACAAAACACAAACCTAAATAAATCTAGTTAGTACTTCACTGCCCTCATAAATAATTGGCTTGATAGCAATTCCAATAAACACCTGAATTTATTATATTTTCTAAAAAAATCAACAATTAAAGCTATAGCCACTCAGGATAAGAAACTAATATATTGGGACAAACTCTCTTTTATCTCAATTATAAAAAAATAAAAAAATAATAAATAAATAAATAAATAAAAAAAGACAAAATCGTCTGAAAATTGAGTTCGTACAATCACTGACGGAGAATCAAAGATAATAATAATCGGTGAACTTTAATTTATTGTCTTTACAATTTGTAGAGTTTCAATCGATAAAAGGTATAAATTGTAAAGAAAAATAAAATTGAATTCATAATGATACATTGATACGGTACAGAAGAGAAGAGAAATCCCTTCGCTCGGGGTGTAGTGGTTAAAGCAATGGCTAAGAGGTCACAAGTTTGAGCTATCAGGAGAACATCTGGGTATGTGAGTGGGTGTGTGTGTTTAAGATTATTGTAAACTTATTAAAAAAAAAAAAAAGAGGAGAAGAGAAGAGGAGTGGGGACTGTTTAGTGGTTTTAATTATTTTTAAGAATTTAAGAAATGGGGTTATAAGGATATAATAGTCTATCAAGATAATGTTTCTATTTTTAGATTAATTGGGGTATAAGAAAAAAAGAGGTTGTGTATAGAATGATTCATTTTTAAATTATTATGCTTCAATATTAAATTTGGATCTCTGGCCCATTTAAAACAAAAATTAAAAAGATGTTATTTTTAATTTTAAAATTATTGTTTTTAATTCCGAAAAATACAGGGATCTTTTTTTTAAGGATAATTTGTAATTGTCAAAATCATAAAAATACATTTAATGATATTAAAAAGTAATTCATCAAGTATAATTTTTTTTCTAATTAAACAATATTACACGAACGTTCCTCGAAGATTACAACGTTACCAATTATGTTAAAGTAATATGCATTAGATCCAAATTTTGGCTTTATTTTAACATTTAAGGTCAATTTAGACTATATATATATATATATATTGAACCCTTTTCCGAAAGCTCCGCGGGACCACCTACCACTAGTCTTCGGCTGGAAGGGTTTATTGCACTGTTGCACAAAAAATCCAGATCAACATTCAAATTCGGTGGAAATTTGAGGCATCAAGATCTCACACGACTCATTAGTCATTAGTGGTGGTAATTCGTGCGGATCAGATTATTATCGTGTCAATTCGTTATTGATCCGATTCGTTAAGAAAAATATAAATCCGTATTCATATTCGATCGTTAAGCTCAAATCCGTATCTGCATGATTTCGATCCATATCCATTAAGGATCTGATAAAACTCCAATCCGAATGATCCGATATGTATCCGATAAGGATCCAATCCGATTGATACAATAAGAACCTGTTTTAATAAATACAATAATAATTCAATAAAAATGCGATGAAATAATATAAAATATTCATATTTGGTTGCTCTAATATTGTGGTAGATAAATAAATAAAACTGGAACTTCGTTTGAAATTAAAATTCTCAATCAAACCTCTCAAAATGTATAATAAGTCAACATAGATAAATCTTAAATTCAAATACTAGATGACAAACCTTTTGATTTCAAAATACCCAACAATTCTTCTGTTTAGTTGTCAACACTCCACCTACAAATTTGAAGGAGAAAAATATTAATTAGAACTTTAAATTTTTAATAATTATTATTATAATAACTACCTTTCATCGATTATGATAACCTTGCAAGTTCAAAATCCAACAACTAGTTCATTAGTTGATACACTTTCATTAAAAACTTATAGTTGAGAACAAAAATAAATAAATAAAGAAAATTATTAAGTTTATTATTATGAAGAAAATAAATATAATGAAGAAAGAAATAAATATAATTTTGGTGGAGAATGAAAAAGAAAGAATATTAATAATGTAGAGCCAAGAGATTTGAGTTTTTGAAGAGAATCATGAACCTAAATTAATATAAAATTAATTTATTAATTATTATACTTAAATAAATTGATAAAAATATAATAATTTATTAATGAATATCCGTATTCGATCCGTTTAACAAATTATCCGATACAATCCATATCCAATTTGAATCCGATCTAAAATTTTTGTGTTCTTATCGTATCGATCCGATAAGGATCCGTATCCGATAAGCCTCAATCCATATTCATTATTATCGTGCGAATTCGTGTCGGACTATCGAATCGGATAAAAAATTACCAACCTTAGTCATTACTATGTCCAATAGCTTATTTTATTTTTAAATATAATATATTAATTTAAACTCACACACTTATATATCACTGGAAAGTTCGAATATATGTCTAATAGTTTTTTTAATTTGTCCACCATATCAAATTCATTACTTCTTATTCAATTCAATTTATTTGTGTATTTTACAATTATGTATTAGACTATCCTCATCAGTGACCTTTTCGTGACCCAACCTTTTAATAAAATATTGTTTTTTTTCTATCCATCACACCACCTTCAACTTAATACTTTTTACATTTGACCTCAATCCAACTTAACTTTTTAATTAAAATATTAATTTCTCTAATATAATATAAAATTTAAAACTTATTTTAAATTTGTCATTAAATAAATATGCATAATAATTTAGAACTTATTTGATAAGAAATAAATACGATAATTAATATAAAATAGAATAATAAAATTTAAATACAACACATGAAAATATAAATTACAAGTACACGAATTATAAATTACATATTCAATTACGAGAGCCGAATTTTGTAAATTTTCGGATTCTGGAAGATTATGAGAATGGAGGTAAGATTCAAAATTTGGAGAGCTCGACCATTCTGAATTTTGAAAATAATTTGGATAGTTTGGTTTATTGGGATCCATAATAAAGAGGCTTGAAACTTTTTGTGTGGGTTGAAAAGAAAAACAAGGAAGAAAAGAAAGAAACATGCGAAGTGAGTTATGGATATGAATGAAACTTGCGATTGGGATTCATAACATATTTATAGACTAATTTTTGAGTTTTTTTGTATTATTTTAATTCTTATTTTTTCTGTCGCAATTAAAAAAAAAAAAAAGAAATGAAACAGTACAACATTTTGGAGGGCAGCAGGAGGTGAAACAAATGTTGTCGGCCGAGGGAGGCCGCATGAAAGGCTGAAGAAAAAAAAATTTACTGCTTTTTTTATTATTATTTGTAATCATGATAATTTGTCTTTTATGTGTGACCTTTAGTGAAGGCTACCGACGTGGGTAGTCTTAGAGTTTATTATTTAAAATACAGTTTATAATTAATTTATGTCTTACTTTAGTTTTTTTTTTTTTTTGAGGGAGTCTTACTTTAGTTGAGGTGTATGTATTGCTGATAATTATTATCCATTTGCGCAGATGACTCACCAATCGCTCTGACGTGTCCATCCGAGCTGTAAATCCAGCGAGGCATGCGACGCATCAATACGTTGCCGTTAGTAAAACCCTTCCAATTTGACGCCGTTAACTACCCTCTAAAAAAAAAAAAAAAAAAAAACTTCACGCTAAAGGTTCATAATAAATAAACATTTCCCCCAATCTCATTCCTCCCAAATTTTCACACTGCGCTTCTCCTGTTTGATGAAATTGAACCGTTAGCTTGGAAGCAATGGCAGATCGCTTCAAGAAATGGACCAAGGAAGAGTTCAAAACATACGCCTACATTCTCCTCTACATCGCCCTCTCCAGCGGCCAGATATTCTTCAACAAGGTGCCCAGATTATACCGCTGATTTCTTTCCTAAGTGCCTGCGTTTGGAGTGTGTTTTTAGTCTTGCCGCCGTTGTATTTCATTCAAGCATTTAGCCGAGCAAGTGGTGAGTGCGTGTGATTGATATGCAATAGCCTTAGATCTGCTGAATGTGCTGGGAAGTGGTGAAATTGGATGATAGCGCTCGGTTTTTGCTGCGTTTCTTGTTTTTAACTCGACTTCTAAAGGATTAAAAGTTACTTACTTTTTTTTTGTGATCAAGCTATCTATGCCTGGATGAACTGAGTTCTGGTGCTGTTTTAGTAAGCTTACGATTAATTAATGCTCGTCGTAAGAAAAGAAAAGTGCTAAATCAATATATTCTTGAATCTTGATGTTCTTTTTCTAGTCATCACATAAGATTGGTTTTGATATGATCCAAGATCCAGTTAAAGTGTGAAAAGAAATTGCAAGATTCTTGTAATCTTTTTACTTTGTATATTTTGACTTAAGCAACTTGTATCAACATCAATTAGAGAAATCATTTTACATCTCTGTTTATTTTGAAGTACTTCCTGCGAATGAAGTGCATAGATGGTGTAACTATAATCATGAATGGAAAAATTGTTGAAAAGCACAGCCTTATTTGTTTCTGGAGTTATTTTCTTTCATAAACGAGGTTGCAAACTTGCAGCATTTATGGGAAAAATGTTCTTGAGTTTTCTGAATTCTTTAGAATCTGCATTGTTTTGCATATCACTACTGTATGAGTAAGTATATTTGTATATTTCAGAACTCTGTGCATGGGAATCTCGTCTTTTCAGTTGCAATATGGAGTTTTTTTATGTGCACATAATAGTACTGACAGAGATGGAGTTGGCAACGAATCTCATCATGCTCTTTTACCTTTTTATTCTATGATTTGCGTAGTTTGCACTGAAGAAAAAAATAATTTTTACGCGAAGTACATGCTTTGCTTCATGTACGTTGGTATGTGACATATGTCTAATGTAGTTGATCAAACTTTTCCTTAGTGCAGTGGGTTTTATCATCGAAGGATATAAACTTCCCGTATCCTCTTGGATTAACCCTGCTTCACATGGTGTTCTCCTCTGTTTTATGTTTTGTGCTTACCAAAGTTCTCAAGGTAATTTTTCAAAACTGAAGCTCCTCAATGTGGATAAGTCGCACTATATAGGATTAATATTCCATATTTGCTCTACTTTACAGATCATGAAAGTTGAGGAAGGAATGACGTTGGATATGTGAGTGCTCTTAATTTAAAAGATGTGCTGCATTACCTTATTTGGATATTCTAGGATGCACATAATTTCATCTGTAGTTTTCTTTGTGATACTAAAGAACACATTAAGATGCCTAGACATACAAGAAATTAATGATGAGTAATAGGATTTTGAACCTTTATAATAGTGTGAGTAATACAGAAAAAATCTACACATCTATGATTCTATTTTTATTATTATTGTTATACATAAATTTTGAAATCAGGTCCTTTAATTTGGCTTGCTTTTGATCTTGACCGTTACTTATGCACACACCGTCTCTGAAGGGTATTTTATTTTATCTGAATCTTTTTTATATGCTTGATATTTGAGATTACTGGAGTAACCATTTAAGATAACTGAATCCAGCAATTAATCATAGAATCTATCAGTTAACATACTCATTAGAAGTATATAAAGAGACAAAATTATTATAATTATTAAAAATATAGTTCATTCCCTGCATGTGAATACTTAATGAACCAAATCTTACATGCTTAGTATTTTTGCCGGGTAAAAAATCTCAAAAGAAACCTCTCAAACTAACACACATTTAATCATATTCTATAAATGCACAACTTGTAATAAAAATGTGTTATACCTTCACACGTGGATTCTTGCAGCATTAGTACATCTAGAAACAAAAAATCCCTTTGATATTCCCAAAAAAATCCTATCAGTTTGCATTAATCTGAAGCCCCGTGTTTCATAATAATATATTGTGAATGCACAGATACATATGGTCCGTTGTGCCAATTGGTGCAATGTTTGCTATGACGCTTTGGCTGGGGAATACAGCTTACCTCTACATATCTGTTGCATTTGCTCAGATGTTGAAAGCAATCAGTAAGTAAGAGTGAATGCTAATTTCATTGTTGCAGTAGCTTTTATTGTCACTATCATAGTTTAGCAGGCAAATTTTAATCTGACGTTGTCCTAGCCTCAGTGACATCTACTCTTGGTTACATCCACAGTGCCAGTTGCTGTTTTTATTCTTGGGGTATTAGCTGGACTAGAAGTGATGAGTGGCAGCATGCTTCTGATAATGTCAGTTATCAGTTTCGGGGTACTTGTAGCATCGTATGGCGAAATAAGTATCAGTTGGATTGGTGTTGTTTACCAAATGGGAGGTGTGGTTGGAGAAGCCCTCAGGCTTATATTCATGGAGATTTTTGTGAAACGGAAAGGATTGAAACTAAATCCTATTTCTATGATGTACTATGTTAGCCCCTGCAGGCAAGCATCCTATTACTAGTTAATATTGAATTATTATTATTATTATATTTTTTGTGGATTTAAACTTAAGTTGGTTTATTCTGCAGTGCTGTTTGCCTATTAATCCCATGGATCTTCCTGGAGCTGCCTAAGATGGATGCCGTGATGACATGGAGCTACAAACAACCTCTTATTCTTGCACTGAATTCTTTGTGTACTTTTGCCCTCAATATTTCAGTTTTCCTCGTCATTTCGCATACGAGTGCTTTGACTATTCGTGTGGCTGGTGTTGTCAAGGACTGGGTTGTAGTTCTACTATCAGCACTCATTTTTGCAGACACGAAACTGACTCCCATCAATCTTTTCGGTTATGCTGTTGGTAAGCAATGATATCTTCTAGTAACTTTAACATAAGTAGTTATAGTAGGCTATCTTCTTCATGGAGGAGTAATTGAATCTATAACACTGTATTACTGCAGCGATTGCAGGGGTAGCAGCATACAATAACCACAAGCTGAAAAAGGAAGCTTCTCGAGTTAGCACGGTGGAGCCTACCGAATCAGTCCCGCTGGTCTCAACATCAACCTCAAATAGGTGAAACAAGAAAGGATGCAGTCTTAAAAGAACTCTGATTTTGGGGGATAATGCGCCTTGTTAGGACACATTTACATGTAAGGCATGGAAAAACAGCATCTGGTTAGTTAAATCCGAGGTTCAATACAGTGATCATTGTATCATTATTTATTTGTTATTGTTGTTATGGTCTCATTGTTTTTCGACAGCACACTGGAATTCCGACCAAATGTAAAGTTGAGATGTACTACATTTTTTGTGCAGAAATGATAGAAACATGCCCACTTCTTATCATCCTTGAATTCTTTCTTTTCGCTCTATAAACATTCAAAATGTTTATGTTTTACTCTTTCTAAAAATTTTCTTGCTGGTGGGGGATTGATTCAATAAATGAGCCTTTATTTATGCTTTCTCAAAACACATTATTCACAAAATTCCAAGCTTTTCTTTTCTAAATATAAGTTTTTTTTTTTAATTTAAATGAGGATGTGCCCTTCTTGAATCTAAGTATGAGTACGAGTCATTTAATGTCTTATGAAATCCCTTTATCACGTGAAATCAATTGTCTCGTGATAAGGTAAATAAGGCTAAATCTGTAAAATCATGAGTCAAATTCGTTTTTCTTAATGCATCAAATATAGTTTCTGATTTTTAGAAAAACTACTTCCAACCTTTCAATTCGATTATATGGTTCAATTTTAATTTTATATATTAAAAATTATTTAATATTTAAATAAATTTACAAAATTATTCTTATTTAAAGAATTAATTAACCTCTAATTTTCATTATATTAAATTTAATATTCTCATTTTTCAAAGTTATTCAAGGGTGTAATTGTAAATTAACAGATAAAAACAATACTCTCTCCGTCCCGCTGGATTACTCCCTTTTTTCATTTTCGTTTGTCCCGCCAGGTTAGTCCCCTTTTCTAAAATGGAGAAAAAAATTCCCTCACATCAACAAAATATTAATTTCACTACACTCACAAACATTGATTAATGTACCGAAATCAAACGGGACTAGTGTAATGGGACGGAGGGAATACCAAATATAAAAATTGGACCATATAATTGAAACACCTTAAATTAGCAACCCGGATCAAATAATTGGAACATGGGAGTAATTTCTTTGTATGAGTGGAAACCGAAAGAGGTTATAATTTATGGATACGTGTGTAATTTAATTCTTACTAGATTTATACACGCATTGTGCAAACACAATTTGAATATTTTTAATATGTTGGGATATCAATGTAGCCTGAAATCGGTGGAGTGATTGAATAATTCGACGTAAATATCGAATTCAGAACAAAATGATATTTAATTGAAATAAATCAGGTTAAATGGTGACGGACTAAATGTATTGGCCCCGTCATACCGATCTATTTTTTAACAAAAAAAATTAACTTTTTTTTCTATACCATTAAATTATTATTAGTTTTTTAATATATATATATATATATATATATATATATATATATATATATATGAACTATTTTATATTACAAATTTGTTTTTATTTGGATGGATGTGTTTAAGTGAGTTTTTACACATGTTATATATACCTTATGAAATTCTAAGAGGAAAATCACAAAATACCCATTATGCCTTATACACATATTAAAAAATACGATTGCTTATAGGGTGATTCTAAATGCAGCCACGTTTTTGCTTAACATAGCCCCTATAAAAAATATTTATATATTATTACAATTGTACCATTATAACCCCACTTTAAAATTTTAATTAAGAAAATGTAAAACCAAAACTCATAACCAAAAAACTCATAGCCACCGTATATTGATCAATTACATAAGTTTTCGTTTCCAACTAAAAAAAAAAAATCTCAGCAACCTTTTTTTTATACTGGATTTTAACTATTAAAATTGGGTTTATCAAATGCAGAATCCGAATCATTGAAATTGTTTGAGAAAAAAAAAGATTGAATTACCAATATCATTCACTCGCTTTAGAGTTGCTAAGATCTTCATCGACATGAATATGAGATAGAACAATCCGAGTTGGTAGCACTCTCGCCGACGATCCTCCTGCCCTCGAACAAGATTTCTGAATCCTCAACAATTTCAAAAGCAATATAGTTTGGAATAAATTAATAATCTTCATTTGTTCCACACATGAAGAAAGAAGACCGCTAAGAGAATGTTGTTCTGTGTTTTCCTGTTGCTATCAAACATTATTTTCCTGTCATAATTAAAAGCCTCAGATACAATAAGATTCAGTGGAAAATAATGGTGTTGAATTCATTTTACCCCCAATTTTAATTGCAAATCTGATCTCAAAGAATTTAGCGAAGAATAAGACATTGGCTATGAGATTGGAAGAAACAAGCGTATTCCTTAACCACTCTATCGATACTCAATTTTTATTTTACGAAGAGGAGGATGGGGCTGTGAATTTTTGTTTCTATTGTTTTAGTTAAATCTTAAAAAAGGGCTATAAGGGTATGATCGTAATATTATGTAATTTTTTATTTATTTTTTAAAAATGGGTTGTGTTAAGCAAAATTGTGGCTGCGTTTAGAATCACCCTTGCTTATAAACACATCACAAAAATAACCAAAAGTACATTTGTCTGCCAAAATCTGCCAAATTCGAATTTTCAGGTGTCCTTTTTCAGAAAAAAATGAATTTCGAATTATATTAGTCTAATTAGGTATTATTCTCAATCTTTCATTTCAGTAATTTTATTGTTTACAAAATAAAACATGGAAGAAAATATTTTGACCAAATTAAAAAAAAAATGTTTGTTGGTATGAACCGCAATAAATGAGGTAGAAATGGAGTTATTAAATGAGGTAGGAATGGGGTAAGAACCATGTCTGAACCGAGTTAAGATTCTGACCCGATACTGACCGGTTCAGACCTGATTATGACCCGGATCCGACTCGGTCAGAATTGGGTCTAAATCAGGTTGGAACCGGTCTGTATTAGGTCAAAATCTTGACCCGATTCATAGCTGGTTCTTATCGTATTCCTACCTCATTTATTATTTCTGGTTCATACCAACAAATATTTAAATTTATTTTTACTTCTCTCACTAATATTTTATTTCAAAAAATCATTAAAAATACTTTTTTGGTAATGATATCATCATCATCATAGGAAAATTGCTTGATTGTATTCAGGTCGTTGCTTGATTGCAATGTTGCTTGATTTCATTTTAGTAGTTGCTTGATTCAATATCAACCACTGACTTTTTTAGATCTGATAGACATGATTTATTCTTTTTTCTCACATGGAAATTTTTTTTTACATGATCCCTCCTCATTTGATAATAATATAAACTAAATATTATTAATAGATGACTTGGGAGTAAATATTACTAATGAATTTAATATTTAATATGTACACGTTTTTCAAAAAATTTAGATATATATATATATATATATATATATATATATATATATAAAATTTTTGAATATATAGGATAGTGATCAGGTGAGAATAGGAGTTACTTTGAGAAATAAGAATAAATCTCGCGCGTCCATCTCATCAAATCGACGAACAGGATTCATTCTCAGCAAATTGAAAAACGCAGCATTTTTGCCCCAATATCCTGCAGTTTTAGCCTTTAAAGGCTAAAACTGTAAAAATACTCAAACACAAACATCAACCTACATTTTAAGCCCGATTTACTTCATTTTTAGCCCGATTTACTTGATTTTTACATGAATACGAATTTAAAAAAATTATACATCTTCTTTTTAAAGCAGCAACACGAGCGTAGTCTCTATAAAACTCAATACCAACATCAACATTTCTAAAAACTCTGCCCTTAAAATGCTTCATCTCATCAACACACTTTGGAATAAATGAACCTGTAAGATACAAAAATGCACAAAGTTAACACTAAAGATGCACAATATAATAGTAAAAATGAATGTCGATCTGAATCTCATCAATACACTTTGGAATAAATGAACCTGTAAGATACAAAATGCACAAAGTTAACACTAAAGATGCACAATATAATAGTAAAAATGAACGTCGATCTGAATAAAACAAATTTTTTAAAACTATATTCATGCACAATTAACAAAGTCGAGACCGAACACGAATGCGAAATCCAGAAACAAAGAAAAAAAATCTGATCGATATAAGAAATACAAATCAAATCGAACGAAGAAGGAAGAAGAAATCAAATCGCGCGAAGAAAGGAATAAAATATCTGATGAGATATTATTTCAGATTTTTAAAAAGTTAAAATTACAAAAATAACCTTAATTTTGCAAAGCTGCAGGATATTCGAGGAAAACTGCACACGGAGTGAAATAGATCATGAGCGTTGAAATCACAAAATCGAAGGCTGAGATTTATTATCATTTCTCATACTAAAAACTATTCTCATATGATCAATATATATATAAATTTAGATGAGTTGGTCTCCTGAGAGACGGTCTCACTTTTTTTTTTATTGTGAGACGGACCTTAATACATCATTTTAATAAGTTAAATACATTATTTTATTTTTAAAAATTACATTATTTGCAATAAAGAAAAATATATCATTTGCAATATAGAAATACATCATTTTATTATATTCGTCTCACAATAAAAATAATGAGTCTGTCTCATCTGAGAATTTGACAATTTAGATTGATACTAGAAAAAAATGGATGTAGATGCAATAATTTGAATAAAATCACATGCATGTATATAGACCAGTTTTGTTTTGCCTAGGGAATTGTTGAGTAATGGCAGGCTAACCGCCTAACAACCAATTGCAAATAAAAAAACTGCTGCTCCACTCCAACTTGATTTATTAGCTAGAGATCTTTATTTATTTACTTCAAAATTCGTGGATTGATCCAATTAATTTGAGATTAAAACTGGATGAGGGTTAAGAATTAAGTTTGAATAGCTCCGGATCAAATAATTCGAAGCATAATAAGCTTGAGTCCGAAATTTAATAGATTGATCCCATTCATTTTCTTAATAATATTTTATCATATTATATTTTTAAACTCTACTTTTAATATTTAAAATTATATATCTTAATTAAGTTTTAAATTGTATAATTATATTTAATTCAAATAATATTCAATAGATAATTTAGTTTATTTAATTATGAAGTTGAAATATATTAAAACATTGTTAAAAATAATAATAATAATATATTTTAAAAATCTAAATTTTTCAATATTTTAAAATTTGTGATGCGTTTTGATTTTCTTATTAGAGTGAATTATTATTTTCTTAATTTTTTATTATTTAATAAAATAAAAATAAAAAATCATAAATTTGTTGGTCGAATGGGTTAACACAAAAATCATAGAGTTAGAGGTTAAGATCAAGATATTTTAACTTAAAAAAACTTTCGGCCGATTTGATTGGAATAAATTAACGTGCAACCTGATGAATTTGGTCTGAAATCCAAGGAGTTGGCCATGCTTACATACCTGTTGATAGGGATAAGAGTTGTTCACGTGTATTGCTAATTTGCCCTGGCCTTTTTTTGTAACTTATCCTCGACTGTTTCTTTCTCTGGGATGTCACGATATTCTTTAATTTCAACCCAACTCTTAATTGATTACAGTTTAAGCCAGTCATCATTTCATTATCATGTATTTAAATAATAAGATTAAGATGATAGCGTTAAATCTCTTGACTAATGCCCTTCAAGAATTGCACTGTGCATATATCTATTGATTCTTGGAGGCTGCATCGGATTAAGCAAATGAAATGAGGCTGGTTTTGTCTGTAGATAACAGTCGACAGGGACTCCCAGACCCCTCACCACCCTTCTCTCAAGAAAGTCTATTATCCTTAAATGGGAAAATCACAAGATAGAGACAAAGCTATGGATAAAAAAAAAAAGGAGAGTATGACGTATTCAGAAAGGCTAAACCGCATCACGTATCAAGAAAATATTCAATCTCAACATGCATATTGAAAAATCTGATTTTTTTTTTTTTTTAAAAAAAAAAAGTTGAATAGTTTTGCCATAGAGGGGGTGGATAATGAAGAAAAGACTGTGAACGCACAAGAAGGATGTGGCAGAGAGCAACCCATTTGCACACTGATCGGATGTGGTTTTGAATTCTAACCTCCAAATACTAATCCTCAATTTTGTGTCACTCCCTTCATTCCCACCACATCCTTTTGTCTTTTTTCCCATTTCTTGTTTTTTAGCAATTATTTGTCAGTATTTTTCTTGGCTCACTATCCTTCAAGTTTATCTGCTATACCAGTACTAGTAACCCCTCCATTGCTCTTTCTTTGCATGCACTCTGCTCTGCTCATTTGTCTTGAGCCTTAAGGTCTGCTTCCCTCTCCTTCTCCCTCTCTCTCTCTCTCTCTCTCTCTCGTTCTTGTTGATTGGTTTTATATTGGAAGAAAAGATGTTTCTTTTTGCTGTCAATCTTTGATTTTCAAGATAATGTTCGTTTAGTTACTAGTTAGGATATGGTTACTACTGGGATTGATTTATATGCTGGGTGAATTCAAATTACTGTAACTGTAGCGATCAATTCATAAATCTGTAATGCTATTATTAGGATTATTATAATATTGGGGAAGTCTTGTTTCTTTATCATTGTTGTTTGTGAGTGTGAGCCTAAATTTTATCGATTCCTGATCTTAAACTGTGAGCATAGCTTGTTTATCACAAACTCTTGTTGAAGAGAGATATGCAGAAGAGAAGAATAAATGTTGTTGATCATATGGTTAAGACTGAAGAGATGATCTAATGTGTGATTTTTGGTTTCCTGCATCAATCAAGACTATTGGAGAGGAGTTGTGAGATATCAAGTGCAGAGATGGCTGAGATTACAAATGTAACCGAGTATCAGGCTCTGGCCAAGGAGAAGTTGCCCAAAATGGTTTATGATTACTATGCTTCGGGCGCTGAAGATCAATGGACTCTGGCTGAGAACAGAAATGCATTTTCCAGGATTCTGTAAGTTTGCTTTGGAGACCATGAATGCAATCTGTAGGGGAATATGTCATGAAATCTTGATTTTTTCGACAGGTTTAGGCCCCGGATTCTAATTGATGTGAGCAAGATCGACATGACTACCACTGTGTTAGGCTTCAAGATTTCTATGCCCATCATGATTGCCCCTACTGCTATGCAGAAAATGGCTCACCCTGATGGTAACTGACTCTCTGTATTCACTATATTGTCACTTCAAACACCATCTGCAAACAATAATGATTCACTGCTACATGCTGCATATGTTTTGCACTAACGATTTATTGCCGAATGATGAATACCTTGTTAATCTCATTTCCCACTTTGCCTATACCCTTTTTTTAACAGTGCTGATAATGTAGATTATCTGTTATGCAGGAGAGTATGCAACAGCTCGAGCTGCATCAGCTGCTGGAACTATCATGGTTTGGTTACTACTATCCCTTTAAATTCTTGTCAAATTTGTTTTGTAGAATCTGGGAAGAACTTCTTCAACCATAGGAGTAGTGTGCAATTGCATATTGAGATTTCACTTTTTATAACTGATGCATCCAAAAACAGAATGCTACATAACCTTCCCATTGGAAGGCCTAGTTGGAATGAGTAATCTAGTATTGTGTAAATAGGGTCAGCATAAGAATATTTTTTAGAGTTTCCATAGATGTTTAGATCATTTTTATCAATAATTTCTGTTCATGATATTCTTAATGATCACCTCATACATGCAGCAGTCATCTTTGATACTTGTGAGTGGTAATGCAGCATGAGTTTTATTTCAGACATTGTCATCATGGGCCACTTCCAGTGTTGAGGAAGTAGCTTCCACGGGACCTGGCATTCGATTCTTCCAGCTTTATGTGAGTCTGAAGCCGCCATCATCCCATGAATTCTTGAGTTTGATACTGAACATTTATCAACATAGGCAGCTGATGAGTTGCGAATGTCTTGACTTGCTCAGGTCTACAAGGACAGGAATGTTGTTGCTCAGCTTGTGAAGAGAGCTGAAAGGGCTGGTTTCAAGGCCATTGCTCTCACTGTGGACACCCCGAGATTGGGACGCCGGGAAGCTGATATCAAGAACAGGTTCATGCATCAATCATCATATTCAAGAAATGCATAACAATAATAATATCATCAAGGTGGAAGCCTGAAATTGTTAACACTTGTCTGCTCTTAATCTAGATTTGTTTTGCCACCGGGCCTGACACTGAAGAACTTTGAGGGTTTGGACCTTGGGAAGATGGACGAAGTAAGCAAACAAGAAATCATATTTTAGCTAGTTTAAAAAAAAACAATCCTCTGTTTTATAATGATTATCTTGATGCATAGGCCAATGACTCTGGACTGGCTTCATATGTTGCCGGCCAAATTGATCGCACATTGAGCTGGAAGGTAACTTTTTCATTGTAGATTCATATTAGATTCGGTGTTGGTCTGTATGTAAGAAACTGACATGATTGAAAATGTCGAAATTGAAGGATGTGAAGTGGCTCCAAACCATCACTTCAATGCCCATCCTGGTGAAGGGTGTGCTCACTGCCGAGGATGGTAAGAAGCTCCTTCACTTACTGCATTAACTGTGTAAGAATGAATGAATGCTCATGTAAAAAGAAAAATGCAGCAAGGATTTCCGTTCAGAACGGAGCTGCTGGAATCATCGTATCCAACCACGGCGCTCGCCAGCTTGACTACGTCCCTTCCACTATCCAGGCTCTCGAGGAGGTACTTGCAAGATTAATTCTGCTTTTGAAGAGGTTGTGTGGTCTCTGATGATATGATGAGTTCATATCTCTAATGATATATATCAATCTCAGGTTGTGAAAGGTGCACAAGGCCGAGTCCCGGTGTTCTTGGACGGCGGTGTCCGCCGTGGAACGGATGTGTTCAAGGCACTGGCACTAGGAGCCTCCGGCATCTTTGTAAGTACTGTATGATATATAGCAGGAATACCATTATTTCCGGGTACAGATAGAGAGTGATATATATTTGGTTCCATGTTTTAGATCGGGCGACCGGTGGTGTTCTCGTTGGCGGTTGATGGAGAGGCCGGGATCAGAAAGACACTGCAGATGCTGCGTGATGAGTTTGAGCTGACCATGGCGTTGAGTGGGTGCCGTTCACTGAGTGAGATCACGCGCAACCACATCATGACGGAGTGGGACGCGCCGAGGGCCCTTCCGCCTGCCAGGTTATAATTAATAAGGCCGCCATTGATGGATTGAAACGATCGCACCTTCTTCATTCTACTACTCATTTGCATGTGTTTGCATCTATATGTATTGCAACAACAACGATGATAAGCTAAGCAAGCTTTGAATGATGGATGGATGGACATATATTAATTAATTTATATATTCTTCTGCCTCTTTTGTATAGTCTTACCATCTGTCTCACTTGTTTTCACAAATATTAATTCTTGAAATATTTAAGTTTTTACGTTTATCCAATTCTTGAAATTTTAGCCACAACCCATAAAAAAGAAAGTCATGTTTATGGGAATGGGACCTTACAAGTTAACACAATTTATAAGATAAAAATGGATGATCCTCAGCTCAGCAATATCGGTGGAGATGTATGTATTGTATATTAATCATTGAGTTTGCACCTACCAAATTCATCAAAATATATATATATATATATAGATAGATTTTGTTCGTTGATTTCACAATATCTACGGTTTAAATTACATATAGCTCAGACAAAAAACGAGGAATTTTATCCTCATTACAGTGCATTGAAGGACAACTTCATCATTCTGTAATCTTCATTTTATTTACATCTTACTTCATTTTATTTACATCTTACATCATTTATCTACACCTTATTTCATTTTATTTACATTTCTCATCATTTTATTTATTATATACTTCATTTTATCTACAATCTACTTCATTAAATTCAAAAAACACATCAATTTTACAAAAAAAGCTGAAATTCCAATCTTGATGTCATTTGAAGTTAGATTTTATCTTTCGTTTATTGTATTGCTTGTATTATTCATTATATTTATTGAGATATGCATTTTAGATATTATATTATGCATTATGATGTGGGATTTTTTTTTTAATCTTTACTTAGGTTTTGCACACATTCTCATATGTTTAATCAACATTCTAGCAGTTTTTTCTTTCCTTGGAACTAATTGATTGTCGCTCCCTTCAGTTTTGACCACATATGAAGGTAACACTTCAGCTTTTTCATTGATGAATTGTAACACTTAACAATTGAGTCATCCGACGGATTTTTAAAATTCATCCAATACTTTAATTTTTTTTTTCTTTGTAAGGCTTCATCGTATCAGCACATTCTAGTACAAATGAACTTGAGAACAAATAAAATGACAACACATTACCAAAAATAAAATCCAATAAAAGGTTGATGAAATAATAGAAGGTTACTTAAATGGAGCTAAAACAAAATAATGAACATAGTACCGCAACAGATGAATAATACAAAACTAAAAATGAAAAACTTCTAAATGTGTTTAAAATAAAAATTCTCCAAACAATAAATCAAAAATAGTCTCGTGAAACCATAATCAACAGTTATCATCCAAAACTTGGAACAACTGAAATAAATATCACATTCAAACCAGAGAAAATTCACAATTGAAATAAATATGATCTTCATGAACTTAAAATCAGATTTGCAATTCCAAATCTAAATAAATTCTCGCTAAACCATAACAGAAAGAAACATGAACCTAAAAAACACAAAAACTTCAAATCTAACATTGAGAACCAACATCGATGATTGAATGCAGTACGCTGCTCAAAATCAGAATCTGATTACCAATAAAAAATATGAATTAATAAAGATAAAACGAACACAAAGACAAAGACGAATTGAATTCAGAAATCTTAAAACTTATTCAAAAGGGCAATCAAAATCTCATTGCAAATCGAAAACAAGAAGAATTAGAGATCCAAATTGCGCGAATGAAGAAAACAAAAATATGATCGTAAATTAGGGGATACCACATTTAAAAAAAAATTAAATCACAAAAATACCCTTAAATGTCTTGGGTATCAGGCCCTGCCGACCCGTTTTCCAACCTGTTACTCCTGGACCCCGAACCTAGTCCTGATTGGACTAGGGTTCCTTGACCGGTATCGTCACCGGCCTTCAAGCTTTGACCGCCTTGAACTCTTCCCGGCTTGGACCTTCGAACCAATGTACCCACGTCTTTCCCTTATCGAAGGGACGAGATGTATTGGCTCAGACTCACCTGTGTGCGAGTCCTTGCCCTCCTTCGGCCACAGACAGGAAGTAAGGTAAGGCTTAGGGTTCGAGACTCTCAACTACACTAAGGGCTCGCCGGAACACCACTAACAGACACCGGAAGTCAAGAGAGAAGTGAGAGCGAGGGTTTGTTTAGAGAGAGAGAGAGCGGCGGAGATCTAGGGTTAGGTTTCGCATAATCTGAAAGTGAAACCAGGTCAAACGATATATATAATAAGGAGATCGAATAACCGCCCCTAACCGCTCATACCCGAACCGAAACCCGAACCACGTATCCAGTCCATAAACACAACCAAGAGTGGGCTAGGAGCTGGGATGGAGGCTGTACCGGGCCACATAATTAAAAGGCCCAAAACCAAAGGCCACACCAATTACATTCTCCACCTTGGCCATGGTTGCAAGGACTTTTGCACTTATTAGTTATCATCATCGCCAGTTGTCCAGCAATTCATGTACTGGGACTTTATTGGGCAAGGCATAGGTACACTGATTCTAAGGATTAGTACCTGCAACCACACACAAAGCAAACACCCAAAATTAGAAATAAAAGGAATACTAAGTTGCAAGTTAAACTAATTAACCATGACAAATGGATTTCACAAAGATAGACACCAAGTATTAATGAGATACACTAAGTATACAAATTTAGCATGATTCACAAAAGGATCACAATTTAATCTTGTTCAAAGTTGAGTAGGTTTTTGCAAGACATGAACTTTTCCAATGGCAAACACTTAGTACCCATGTCGGCAGGATTAAATTCAAATGCTACTTTCTTAAGTGTAATCATGCCTTTATCAACAATATCTCTAATGAAATGGTATCTTACATCTATGTGCTTAGTTCTATCATGAAATACAGGGTTTCTACACAGTTGAATTGCAGATTGGGAGTCAGAAAACACAACAGGATTTGACTTAAGATACTTAATTTCAGACAGCAATCCTTTTAACCATATAACCTCTTTAAATGCATTAGTCATTGCAATATATTCAGATTCAGTTGTTGATAAAGCAACAACGGGTTGTAATTGAGATTTCCAGCTAACACAAGCACCACATAAGGTGAAAACATAGGAAGTAGTTGATTTCCTATTGTCTCTATCATTTGCATAGTTAGAATCCACATATCCAATAAGAGATACATCATTAGTGTGTTTAGCAAATCTCAAACCAGTGTTTTGTGTGTGCTTTAGATATCTAAACAACCACTTAAGAGCTTCCCAATGAGGCTTACCAGGATTGGACATATATCTGCTCAACAAACTCACACAATAGGCTATATCAGGTCTTGTGCTAACCATAAGATACATGACAGAACCAATGGCATTAGTATAAGGTATATTTTTCATTTCATTAATTTCAGAATCATCCTTAGGACATTGATCCTTATTTAACAGAAAATGAGAAGCAAGAGGCACATTAACAGGTTTAGCATCACTCATGGAAAACTTAGCAAGAATTTTGGCAATGTAAGCAGATTGACTGAGAATAAGGGATGAATTCTTTATGTCGCTAACAATATCCATACCTAGGATTCTCCTAGCATCTCCTAAATCTTTCATTTTAAAGTGCTTGCACAAATGTGTTTGGACATGCTTCACATAGTTCATAATAGGACTTACAATTAGCATGTCATCTACATAAAGAAGCAAGAAAGTAGGAATGCCATTCTCAGTCTTAAAATACAAGCAATGATCATGAATACTTCTTTCAAACTTTAAGGATTTCATTACATTGTCAAATTTAATGTTCCATTGTCTAGGAGATTGCTTCAAACCATATAAAGCCTTTTTGAGCAAACATACATGATTAGGATGCTTAGGGTCACAAAACCCTCTGGCTGATTCATATATATACAAACATCTAGATCACCATTCAGAAAGGCAGTGGCAACATCCATCTGGATTAATTCTCAATTAAAATAAGCAACCAAAGCGAGCATAATACGGACTGTAGTGAACTTAACAACAGGGGCAAAGATTTCAGAATAATCTATGCTTTCTTTTTGAGTAAATCCCTTAGCTACTAACCTAGCTTTATACCTAATTGATTCACCATCATGTTTAATTTTGTATAGCCATTTACTGTCAACTATAGAGCAGCCACTAGACCTAGGTACAAAGATCCAAGTTTTATTCTCATGTAAGTTGTTTATCTCATCCTGCATAGCCAGTTCCCATTTAGAGGAGTTGGGAGATTTAATAGCTTGCTTTTAGGTCTTTGGTTCATCACCATCAAGTTCTTCGAATACATTCAGAGCATGCATAGTGAGATCATATTCATCAAATCTCCTATTGGCAGTTACCTGCCTTCTAGGCCTATCTCTAATCAGATTATAATCACTCATAGAATCAGAGTTGGGGCCAGAGGCTCCACCTTGATTAGAAATGTCATCACATTCAGATTGATCAGCATGCACATTTTCAGAAGGCAAATAGTCAGAATCAGTATGAGTTTCAGAATCAGTATGAGTATCTCCCCCTTGAATGTCATTGTTATTAGGCTGCTCCACCTTATTAGGGTTACCCTCTAGCATAGGAATGGGTTCTGGACTAGCTTTACAAGGAAAAGAGACTCATTAAAAGTGATATCCCTACTGATTATAACTTTATAGTCAAGATCAGATACATCCCACACCCTATAACCTTTTGTACCCTCAGGATAACCTAAGAAGACACACTTCCTAGCTCTGGGGTCTAGCTTATCCCCTTTTTGGTGAATGTAAGTTGCACAACCAAACACTTTTAGATTTGAAAGATCAAGGGGTTTATTGGTGAAGACAGACTCAGGACATTTTCCTCCCAGAGGTACAGAGGGTGATCTATTGATTAGATAAGTAGCTGTCATAACAGCTTCACCCCAGAAAGACTTGTCTAAGCCACTTATGAACATCATGCACCTCACCCTCTCAAAAATGGTCCTATTCATCCTCTCAGCAACCCCATTTTGCTGAGGGGAATATGGGACTGTTCTATGTCTCCTAATACCACTTGACTCACATAAATCATCCATTTGATTGTTGCAAAACTCTAGCCCGTTATCTGTTCTTAGAGTTTTCATTTTCTTCCCTGTTTGGTTTTCAATTAAGGTTTTAAAAGAGTAGAACACATCAGACTAGTGAGCTAGTAAAAATACCCAAACTTTCCTAGAAAAATCATCTATCACTGACAGGAAGTACCTTTTCCCACCTCTGGTAGGCTCACTAGCGGGCCCCATACATCAGCATGAAGGTATTCCAATATGGTGGAGCTTTTGGGGGAGTTAGGGGGGTATGAGCAGGGAAAGAAACCCTGCTCTGTTTACCTAAGACACAATGCTCACAAAAATCAAGAGCAGTGACCTTATCAGATCCAAACAGTCCTTCCTTAACAATTCTAGACCTTTATTACTCATGTGGCCTAGACGTCTATGCCATAATTCAGACACGCCTAGATCAGAGGAGTTGACATTATTAAAACATGGATCAGGTTCAGTGCTACATATGTACAGGTTATTTCTTTTTTCAGCCTTAAAAATGACTAAGGAACCCTGCATAATCTTCATTAAACCCTTCCCCCATTTCCCTTCTAACCCATCATCTTCAAGGGCAGAGCAAGAAAGCAAGTTAAAGCACAAGTCAGGAACATACCTAAAATTTTTCAGGGTGTATACACAACCATCAACAAATTTCAGTTTTATGTTACCTATAGCTTCTACTTTGCATTTCTTTTCATTAGCCAACAATATGTTATTAAAACATGGATCAGGTTCAGTGCTACATATGTACAGGTTATTTCTTTTTTCAGCCTTAAAAATGACTAAGGAACCCTGCATAATCTTCATTAAACCCTTCCCCCATTTCCCTTCTAACCCATCATCTTCAAGGGCAGAGCAAGAAAGCAAGTTAAAGCACAAGTCAGGAACATACCTAAAATTTTTCAGGGTGTATACACAACCATCAACAAATTTCAGTTTTATGTTACCTATAGCTTCTACTTTGCATTTCTTTTCATTAGCCAACAATATGTATCCATTATCAACAGGTTTCAGATTAATAAAATGTTCTTTGTGTGGTGAGATGTGGTAAGTGCAGCCAAAGTCAACAACCCACTCAGTAGAACAAAATTTTCCAGCACAAACATAAGCAGAGGGCAGAGAGTTCAAGTAATCAGCATCATAAAGCATATATACATCACCTAAGTTGTCTCCTTTTGCAGCATTTACATTGGAGTTACTAGACTCCCCCCTTTCCCTCTTAGGTTTACTACACTGCCTAAAATAGTGGCCATACTCACCACAATTGTAACATTTTCTTCCCTTAGACTTGGATTTCGACCTACTCCTATTGTCAGAGTGATACTTCTTCCCATCCATAGAACAATTGGACCTATTCTTGTCATTTCTAGTCTTAGACCTACCTCTTACATTCAAGATTTCATTATTATTGCCTTTGTTTCTTGCTCTACCTCTCTTAAGGTCTTGTTCTTTGCTTTTGAGACCACTCATTACAGTTTCTAGGTTCACAGAGTCTCTGCCATACTTAATGGCAGACTTTACATCGTTGTAGGAATCAGGTATGGCATTCAATAAGGCTATAAGAGCATATTCATCTATATGCTCATCTCCTGTGAGCTTAATGTCCTGAATTAGCTTGTTAAAGACATCTAAATTCTCATCTATGCCTTTATTAAGGTCTAATTTAAACCTAAAGAGATTTTCTAGTAGGTACATCTTACTGGGAAGGGAAGTTTCAGTAAAAAGAGTTTCTAGTTTATCCCACAGCTCTTTAGCTGTCTTAACCTTGCCAATTTTCCTTAGAACAGAATCTGACAGGTTTAGTATTATTATAGAACGGGCTAATTCATCCATTCTATGCGTTTTTCAGCAGTGTCAGTATCTAGGTATTGAGCAGTAAGGGCCCTAAGTACCTTTTATTGTATCATTAGGCATTCTATTTTCTGTTTCCAGATAGTAAAGTCGGTTTTACCATTAAAAGGGGTTAAACCGTGTGAAGACATGCCAGAAGCCATATTAGAAAAAAAATTGGCACACAAGGCAAAAAGAATGCACAGAATCACACAGTTACACGTAGTAATAGAATCAGGAATATACAGAAAATGACATTGTATTAAGAACACGAAGTTTTTATTCACACAGAAAGTGATGAAGACAGATATCACAATTTTAGATATCAGATTATGAAAAAATGCAGGCAGGATCAAGTATGACTTATCAAACACATTTTCAGAGCATAGAACGACAAGATATTGCAGCGGAATGCGATATAGCCCAAGATCTAACCCTAACAGTACACAAGAACACAAAGTAACACGCAAGAAACCACAGGATCCTAACTCACTGCGGTTATCCGGACCAGTGAGTAGGATGTTCAGCAGATCGCGGTTATCCGGACCGATCTACTGAACCCTAGAACTAAAAACAAAAAATCAAAGGACAGTAAACCCTAATCAATCTATCGACCGACTCAGGACGAAGGAGATAGGGAAGAGAGGAATTATACCTGAGCGGGGCCCCTGGAAGAGGGTGCGCCCGACCTACCTCGCGTGCCCTGGGGCACAGACGATGCGTGTGCAACGAGAGCAGGTGTTGGTCTGCAGCAACCTGGCTCTGATACCACTCTTGGGTATCAGACCATGCCGACCCATTTTCCAACCTGTTATTCCTGGACCCCGAACCTAGTCCTGATTGGACTAGGGTTCCTCGATCGGTATCGTCACCGGCCTTCAAGCTTTGACCGCCTTGAACTCTTCCCGACTTGGACCTTCGAACCAATGTACCCACGCCTTTGCCTTATCGAAGGGATGAGATATATTGGCTCAGACTCACCTGTGTGCGAGTCCTTGCTGTAACACCACCCCCGCAAGGATCGTTGTCAGCCCAATGCACCCCAACCCCTCTCCAGCCTTGCACTCCACTTAGGGGGAGGCCCCATTGCTGGCAGGTTGTTGGTAGGAGGATTTGAACCCCAGACCTACCCTTTAACACCAATCCTTATGGAGTTGGTGTAACCAGTTGAGTTCCATAAGGATTGGTGTTAAAGGATAGGTCTGGGGTTCGATCCCCGCTATCAACAACCCACTGGGTAAGCCAGAGAGGGGTTGGGGTGCATCGGGCTGCAGACCTGACAATCCAAACCCGGAAGGTAGTTCGCCCGCAAGGGGCAAGGCCCGAGGGGGACGGCTGTTACACTTGCCCTCCTCCGGCCACAGACAGGAAGTAAGGTAAGGCTTTAGGGTTCGAGACTCTCAACTACACTAAGGGCTCGCCGGAACACCACTCACAGACACCGGGAGTCAAGAGAGAAGTGAGAGCGAGGGTTTGTTTAGAGAGAGAGAGAGCGGCGGAGATCTAGGGTTAGGTTTCGCATAATCTAAAAGTGAAACCGGGTCAAACGATATATATAGTAAGGAGATCGAATAACCGCCCCTAACCGCTCATACCCGAACCACGTATCGAGTCCATAAACACAACCAAGAGTGGGCTAGGAGCTGGGATGGAGGCTGTACCGGGCCACATAATTAAAAGGCCCAAAACCAAATGCCACACCAATTACAAAATGTATAATAGTGCACCATACAAAGGATAAAATGAAAACAAAAATTTTAAATGATGACACCAATCTTATGAAATAAATGACCGAAAGTTATTCTCGTTTCTGACGCACAATAACACAAACACTAACACCAAATTATTCTGAATGAGAGAGAGAGAGAGTGAGAGAGAGAATTGACTGTTTGGATTGCATGAGAGAAAAGAAGTAGAAAAGTGATGACACACGCAATGATGTCATGCAACATTAGTTTATGAGTGAGATGTGGACATTGATCCATCCACCAGTGCCAAAGGTCCCTCCATTTCTTCTTGGGTTTAAACAATAATATATAGAAACATAAGAAAAAACTTCCCAACTATATTGGCCCAATGTGAGGCCGAGTTTCATAATGGAAATGATATACTCCATAAATTAATATATATGGTGTGGTGCAGATCAAATGGTTTGGGCTGAAAACGGCCTCTCCGTTCCAATGAATTGATGATGCCGATGGCCATTCCATTTCTGTCTTTTAACTTTTTGGATATTCACCTTTTTTTTTTTTAATTCCAAGGCCACCTTTTTTTGTTTTTTTTGGGCTTTTTGGTTTCAAGGGAGAAAACTACACCATTACTATCACATTTCTTTTTCCTTCTCCAACCCTCCATAATTACGTGTAACATTCCTTTTATTCATATACTCAACTGAAATGTCCTTTCCTGTTGGCTAAGAATAAAATTCTCAATTTTTTATTTTTTGGAAATCAAAATGAAAATTCCTTAAGATTTTTAAATATCATTCAACGATTGCAGACAATAGCTAGATTATCCTTAAAAAGTATTCCGCCGGAAATTCGACATTTTCACATGGAAACATATCATGACTCTTTGTCCTTAAACATACAAAAATACACAAATTATTGCATATATTTTTTAAAAGGTCCACTAAGATGAACTTGCATACATAAATAGATATTTAATCTTATTCTAAAAATAGAACTTATATTAATTAGTAATAAGTTTAAGGTTTTAAAGCAATTACATCAACAATTAATATAAAAAGATATGAATTATTTAATTAAAAAAATGCATATATATTTAAGCGTAATGCAAAATTTTGAATTTAAATTTCTTCACAAAAATCATTGCACAAATGAGGGATTTTGTGGTCGATCATTTCTTTTTCATTTGCTATTATTTTTTTTAAAAAAAAGGTAAGAGATAAATTATAAATTTCCAACGCGTGGTATACTGCATTGCTTCCAATAATGCGGCAAGTATTATATAGTTCATCACAAGAGGAAAATAAATATAATTTGAAAGGTCAAGTATATTATCCATGGTTCTATATTTAGCAACATATTTCTCTTGCCCTTTTAGTGAACATAAAGGCCAACATGATCGATGCATTCATTCATTTCCTTTATTAATAATTAAATTGAGTACTCTGCCAAACAAATCAATGTGTGCTACTGCAACACATAATAATAATAATAATAATATTCATAAATTAACTTATTGATTATTCAAAAATCACTTTGTAAATTAAACTACTACAAGTAATATCTGTTTATTTTAATAAAAGTTGTTAGCTGAAAACCAGGAATGTCGTCAACAACTAGAAACCGAATTACATGGATTCTTGGAGATTTTCAGACAAAACCCCCCAGATTTGAAGGCGTCGATCGGATCCATACCCCACGAGTCGGTTACAAGCAATTCAACCTTCGTCACATAAACTATGGGAGCTGCTGAAAAATGGGAAGAAATTAAATACTAGAGTATCATTTTTACGATGCAAATCCATACGTGGCAGATTCTAATAATATATATATATATATATATATACATATGCTTTTGTTGATACTGCAGACTGCATGGAGTTGGATGCATTTAATGTAGTCGCAATCAGAGTGTTGAATTGAATCCATATTTTTCATTTTGTTAGGTTTAATATCTGCACCAACAACGTCAATTATTATTAACTTTTTCAGTGGCGGACGAAAATTTTTCTAAGGAAATTTTATATATTTTTTATGAATTTATTTTTTACCCTTTTTCATCCTCAACACCTCAATCCAGACAAATCTTGTAATTCTTCATCTAAAGTGTCCCTATTTCTTCTTCACAGCTCGGGAACATCATTTCCGCCACTGCATGTATGTGTAGATTAATTATATATGATTCACATCATATATAATTAAATGCTTTTACAAAATGGGATGTCTCCCCAGTTTGATTAATCTTTTTTGCATACATCTTTAATATTGTATAGAGGAAAGAGCTAATCGAATCAAAACTTCTTTTTAGATCTAATTTGATTTTAAATATTGCATATAATTGCATAGAACTATAGAATATGGTTAGATATTTGTTATTCAATATGATGGATTGTGAGGCAAGATCTATTATATACATATGTTTCTTTATTATTCTTTCTTTTTTTAGTAGTGCATCACTATAGGCGTCATGTTCCATAAAAATGTGAAAGTGGAAATGGGCTTATTTTCTATATATATATATGTAAATATATACGTGTGCAAGTAATAGAGTGCCACGTGTGCATAATTTGGACACAAAACATAACTAGAGTTGTTGGGACTCGGATTAATTAATGAAATTTTTGTCACACCCTTTTCTTTCACCCATGATTTGCTCCTTTCTTTCGCTATTTTCTTGGAATCCCACGGCATCCCATAATTGTGGAATAATTTAGTAAATTACTATATGTGACCAATGAGGGCTCATCCTTTATATATAGTAGTTTGCACGATCACTCCAACAAAAAGTTGTTTCCCACATTTTCTACACTAATATAACTCCATAATAGGAGAATTGTCGATTCAGGAACCAAAAGATAGTTAAATTATTAATTCAGGATTCGAAAGATAATTTGTCAATACAGGATCCGAAAGATCTAATAATTCTCAATCCAGGACCTGATATTGAGGTCCTAGATTGAGAATTATATGATCTTTTCGGATCCTGGATTGAGAATTGTAGTAATCTTTCAGGTCCTGAATTAAGAATTAATCTTTCGAGTCCTGAATCGATAATTAAACTATCTTTTGGGTCCTGAATCGATAAAACTCCATAATAATATTATAGCTTACTTGATTCATAAAATCATGAAATTATTCTTGTATATATGGTTACGGTCTCGATATTCCGAGTAATTATATTGATTATGTTATCTCATTAGATATGCTTGCAGCCTCTTAATTATCTTTTTTTAAAAATAAATAAGTGGTTTGCATGATCTTGATGGTTGTGGGGCATTTGTAAACTTTATTTTATTTGAGCAAATGAAACCATGGCTATTTGTGATTTGTGAATAATGGCAAAGCATGAAATATAGTGGAGTGTTATGTTTCATCAACTCAAATAAAAATATAATTTTCGGTGTCTCCTTAGTGGGTGACTATTTATGCATTTTGAGGCCTTTTGACAATGATTGTAAAATTTAATGTTTTAATTTAACTATTTATGTTGCATTTTTCAATAATCTGATGCAGTATTAGTGCACAGTCTTGACAGCTCATGAGTTTAGCTTAACTAACAATGTATAAATATCCAAAATATAATCATAAAAGTAGTTAGACATAAAAGTAATCAATACTTGTTTCATACGCATACCGATAATAGTAAGTTCATAAATTTTTTTTATACCTGTGGTAAGAACATTTTCTCACTTTGTGCTGACTTTTGAGAATAAATTGTACTCCCTTCGTTCCTAAACAATTGTCATATTTCTAAAGGGTACAGATATCAATATGAGTAGAGATAGAAGAAATTAGTATTTTATTAGTGAGTGTGTATTAACTTTCCATTTTAGGAAAGATGACAACTGTTTGGGAGAGACGAAAAAGGAAAACAAAACAGTTGTTTTAAGGTAGTAACATTCAAAAAAAATATTAAGTTTCTCATAACTCATGGATGTATTAACCTATGTTTATGACTGTATTGGAGCATTTCAATTAATTTGGTAAATTAAGTTTGGACTAGTGGGCATTGTTAGGATTTTCATATTTACCTAGAAAAAATAATCACAATATTTATTTTGTTGCTTCCACTGAAAATTTCCATAGTGAAATGAAAAAAGAATTTTGAAGAATTATTTTCACGTGGTTATTAATTAGGTTCCATTAATGCCGCATATAAAGGCCATTTCATGGGCCTACCATATAAACCAAATTTAGTGTCATCTTATCTATATATATATTTATAAAAGCAGAATCCCTCCTCACAAAAAATTCCCGCCCAAATGAAGCTACCAAAAATAGCATTACAATATATTAGGAAATAATGATAAGTATGGAAATTTTAATAACCATTATAATTCATAATTAATTATTACAAGTTTTTTAATTATATATACATATTAGTAGGAAGATGATTTATTGCATTATGGAAAATACTTAAATCTAATATTGAAATTAATTGATGAAAACAATCTAACTATATGGCAAAGAATGAGATAATAGAAATTAATTAATCACTAATTATCACAATGAATACATTTAATAACGTGCATGGCTATATATATATTACCAACTTGATATGTAACGTTCAATTTAATAGTATGCATTAATTTTTCATGTATATTGTATAATGTACAATTGATTTCCAATTGCTAATTGAATCAATTTTCAAGTTTTTCCTCAATTTACGCATAAATCAATTAAACAAAACATTTATTATATATAATTAATAATTAAATGATTACTCAATTAGTGGTTATTTCATTTAATTTTTCTTATAGCTATATTAGTATATATATCCATCAAATCGAACTCCCATAGCCATCCATTCTCATTTTTGTTTTTGCTAGAGTTGGGTTGTCGTGTCATTTTTTGTATTGATGTATTTTTCTATTGTTTATTTAGTTTAGTTTATATTCTTTTAATTCATAGTTGTAGTTAAAAAAAATTCAATTTAGTTTCTACACAAAAACCTTTATAAATGAAGATGAAGAAGATGTTCAATCTGCTGATGGCTTGAATTTCAAGAAGCATCGGATGAGATTTATCTGCTGATGACTTGCATTTCAAGAAGCATCGAAGGAGATTTACTTGGGTGATTATTTGCTTAGTCGCTTTTCAATCATCACATGTCCTCAGTCACTTTGAGTTGGAGCAATGCTATTTTGTTCAATTATCCCTATTTTATTTGTAAGGATCAAAATTGATATTTTTTTTTTTCTCTTATTAATATTAGGGTGCTTAACGAATTGTATTAATTTACTTTTGTTTGTTAAATTCCAACAATCATTTATATTTTTTTTTACTCATTTTATGTCAAGATTTATTCAATCGCAAATTTTTATATTTGCTAACTTAGTGTGGCTATAAAAAAATAATTGTATAAATACACAAACTATATTAAATATGCTATAAAAATTAAGATAATTAAAAGTAAATATTAAAAAATAGGAAAAAAATTGTAAAATAGTTTAATTTCATACAATTCTTGGGATTCGAATAAAAAATTATTCATTTCTAAACATTAAAATTATAATGCTATTTAAAACAAATTTATTATTGCATATAAAAAAATTAAACCTATATATATAAATAAAGGTGAAACCCAACTGTTTTCTCCTTATCCATTTGAACATTCCTTCAATAGTCGTAAAAAAAATATAGAAATTATTACGACTATCACATAATAATTATAATATTTTAATAAAGAAGTCAAAATTGACATCAATTTAAAATGTATATCTCAATCAATGGAACAAAATGTGTTTATATAAAAAGAAGAATAAAAATATGCTATAGAAGAATTATAAAAAAAAAATCCAATTCAATATATATATAATTATTAATAGTATCTTGCGTATTAATGATTTATGATCCACTTATCTAATTAATGTATAATTTTTTAAATTATAATTTACTATATTTTTTTTTATCTCTAAGGTTGAAGATACCATATAGGCTACACACTATAATCACTTTCATCATAGATAAATGACCAAAACAAAAAAAAAATTAAAAAAGCAAAAAATAAATAAATTGGGATATCCATATTATTAGATTAAAATTTTTAAATTTAAATAATTAATAATAAAAAAATAAAATGTTAATATGAAAACATATATTTATTTTTTCTATACAAATAAAGTCTAATATCGATATATTTGAAGATTTTTAAAATCTAAAATAAAATGATATAAATGATATTTATTAAAAAAATAAAGTAAAAAAGAACATATAATGTAGGTTTGTGGAAGTTAATGATGTTAGTGAAAATTCTATTAGGTTGTGGGTTGTGGAAGTTAATATTTTAATAAAAGGTAGGTTGTGGTGAGTTATGATAGCTTTAAAAATATGGATGTAGGCATGAAAATAAGAGGGGATGACCAGAATGGAAAAAAAAAAAAAAAAAAAAGGAGATAGAGCCAGATAAAGTGATAAGATAGGAAGGATAAGATTTTTTTTTTTTTAAAAAAAATAAAAGGAATAAAGAAATGAAAAAAACTAAAACAAAAATCAAAGACAACCTAAAACATTTAATGTCTGAGTCAGTATATAATTAGATTTATTATCGTGGGAGATTATCTTTCCATAAAAATTAAATATTTAAATATATCTTCTACTAAAGAAGACAAAGAATCTTCTAATTGGGTATACTTTATTAAAAAATTTCATGAAGTTTAGACCTCAAAACTATTTGAGATTAATAAATAATATAAAATTATAGAATGTTTTAGAGCAAAAACGTACAAAACTAATACATTGTCATCCTATCATACGTAAATTTTTTATCGTAGTTTTATAAATTTTATATGCATGATTGTGTCTTGGTGTATGTTATGCTTTGGGTAAGATTGTGTAGGCTTTCATGAGAAGAAACGAGTGAAAAAGGCAAAAGAAGATTCACGCCGGAAGTCCGAGCTCCATGAGATGGTCGATGTGATTGTGATACGAACATTAATACAAAATTATGACGGAGAATGATTGAAGCAACACTCTCTATGACGCTTTGTGTCTGCCAATACAAAATGCATAAATTGTTTGGCCAGTAAACAAAGTTTTATTAAATATCACTTCAAACTGGGAAACCCAATGTCAACTTACTAATAAAAAGTAGATTTTTGGTGAAAGTCGGAACAACCAAGACATCCAATAATTTAACACAGTCAGAAAGTCGAGTGTTAAGAATTAGTAACAATAACACTATCATGTTAGAGTACGACTGAGAGTTCACCAAAGAATTAGAAGTTGGTGTCATGTGGGCTGAGGCACCGGTGTCAAAGAACCAAATTGATGTTTCAGGTTGAGAGAGAGAGAGTAGCAAGTGAAGAATGTGTCAGCCAAGTGTGCAACTACTGGAGATGACTGCGAAGAAGACCTTTTCAGACATAAATTGACATAATGGTCTTCATGACGACAAATTTGGCAGGGAGGTGGTCGAAGTTTTTAATTGCAGCCATGACTGACCACTGTCATGACCACGAGAAGAATTAGAATTTCCAGAGGAAGGTGGACACTGCTCCGAAGGTTTATACTGGATGTAGAAGGAAATAGAGTAAGATCATGCCGTGTTAATGGACTCTTGAAATAACACAAAACTCTCAGCTTTAGATAGGAGATCGCAGAAGTTATGAAGAGGAGTGATCATCATCTAAGCAACTTTTTCTAGAAAAAGATGAACCAAAACATCGAAGGAACAAAAGAACCTTATATGTATCATCAATGGGGCGTCCCATAGCTGCTAATTGATCACATAAGGACTTGAAATTTTGGTCATATACAGTCGCAGATTGAGTCCCTTTCTTCATAGTTTGGAGTTCGTCTTTAAGGATAGCTAGCGAGATTTGGAGTTGTGACTATACGCGACCTCAAGAGCGAGCCATACAACGCGCAAGGTGGTGCAGTAGAGTACTTAAGCCATAAAATTCTCAGTTAGAGATGAGAGAAGTAGACTAAGGAGTCGCTGATCTTGGGTGCGCTAGACTTCATATGATCCATTGACTACGGGGGTGCCATCGATGGACGTATGTGTATTAGAGGAAAGAGACTTGGTGTCGTCTATATAACCAAATATGTTATGGCTGCAGAGAAGAGTGGTGATATGCTTTTTCCATAAATTATTAATAAGGCAATGCTGAAAATAACGCGCTTCCAGAATACACAAAGTAACAATCAACCATTCAGAGATAAAATTATTGTATTTGGTGGTGATTTTAGACAGATTTTTCATGTTATACCAAGAGGTAGTAGAGGAGATGTTGTTAATGCAACAGTTAATTCATCTTACTTATGACATCATGTGAGTGTCTTGAAGTTGACGATAAACATGCGATGTAATATGCTTGGAGAGCATATGCAAGCAACCACACTAAAAGACTGTTGATTGGGTTGCGACAATTGGGGATGAGACTTTAAGAGAACCAAATGACGGCGAAGGAGTTATTGATATCCCTGAAGATATTAATATAAAATTCACCACAGATCCAATCAGAGCTATTATTAATAACACGTACCCTACAACAGTTATTGGATCAATAGATATTTCATATTTGCTGCACCGGACTATTTCGGCACCAACAAATGATGTGATTGAGAGGGTCAATCAGTATATGACATCATTGAGCAATAATGTGGGCAATGTATACTTAAGTTCTGATTCTATGTGCACAACAATAAATGTAGCATATATTCTTAATGAAGTGCACACTCCAGAACTCTTGAATACATTGAAGTATCCTGGATTACTAAACCGTGAGATGAATTTAAAAGTTGGAACACCAATCATGTTGTTGAGGAATATTGATCATCCATCTGGTTTGTGCAATGGGACTCGATTGATTGTAACACAATTTGGTAATCATGTCATAGAGACCAAGATTCTGAGTGGGAAAATACTGGTGAAAATGTTTTTATTCCAAGGAAGACTATAATACCATCTGATCCTCGAATTTCATTCAAGTTTCAGTGTAGACAATTCTCAATTCAGGTTTCATATGCCATGACCATATACAAGAGTTAAGAACAGTCACTATCGCATGTGGAGATTTTACTCAACAAACCAGTATTTTCACATGGAAAATTGTATGTTGTTGTGTCTAGGATCACAAATTGTGCTGGATTGAAAATCTTTATATGTGACAAAGCGAAATTTGTCAAAAACTTCAAATGTTATGTACAAAGAATTTTTTCAGAATTTCTAATATTACATGTTGTAATTCATATGTTTTTCTTAAAATCAATGAGTAATTATTGAAAATCTTCATACACTTTTAATATGTAGTCTTCATTGTTTTATTTTATCAAGTATTAATTTTATTACTACTCATACGCAAATAATTTATTCTATTATGTACTGAGTTACTTTTATTCAAAATCATCTTTTATTTATAAGTATTTTATCATATGTTAGAAGATTTATTATTTACGTCTCTATTATTATTTTAATTTTTTATAGTGTATAATTATTATGTATATAAATTATAAAACTCATTTATTTTCATAATACTTATGTTATAATTTTTTTATAACATAATGATAATATAATACAAATAATATATATACGCCGCGCAACGCGCGGGCAGAAAACTAGTTATAAATCAAAACGTATGATTTTATTTAACTGTCATCAATATATATGATATTATTTTATACCCTAAGGTGTCTAAATGTAAAAGGACAATATAATAGAGGTTATATTTCATAATTATTGAGGAATTTGGTGGTAGCTATCTTAACATATTCATCATAATGAATCCTCTATTGCTGCCATATAACTATGATTAATCTTCCCTCAATGTTCTTGTTGTTTGAGTTTAATGATGGTAAAGTCACAATATTTCTAAATCGAAAAATTGTCGATTCCAGATCTAAAACATAAATTAATTATCAATTAGAACCCGAAAGATGAATTCTTAATCCGGGCCTCAATATCAGGTTTTGAATTGATTGAGAATCTTATCGGGTCCTAAACTTAGAATTTTTAGTGTCTTTAAGGTCCTGAATTGAAATTCTATCTTTCAGATCCTCGATTAATAATTAAACTATCTTTCGGGTTCAAAATTAAGAATAATCCATATAATACTTATATTCACAAGTGATCGGGGGTTATACAACCAAAATTGATGTGATAGTGAAAAAAACAAACCACGTTTGTCTTTCGCCCTCCAAAGAATTACAAATCTTCTCTATGAATTTGTTTCTTCCTCGTTTATTCCCTAAACATTAATGAAGATTTCCTCAATCTAGCTAGATCACTTGCTCATTAAATCAAAGATTTTGCCAAGTTTTCCACCTCATCACCAACCATTCAATCCAAGATTAAGTCAAGTCTCTGATTTTTTATATAGTGATTAATTTTCATTTAATCCTGTGGTTGTGCACAACTTTAGCCAGTACTAGGAGGGATCCTCGAAAGTAGTAACGATATTTACAAAGAGAAATTGAATTTTTGTTTGAAATTTCGCTTTATTTTGGTGGATATTAATTAATGCATGATTTGTTTGTGTGATTTTAGGTGGTGGGACTGCGCAGCTCAGTTGTATTCTCAATTCAGGGACTATCATATCATATCAAACTTTGTCAAATAAATTGCATATTTGTAAATACATCATTTTGATTTTGAACTATGAAACCTAAAAATCAGATTGTAATAATTAATAAAATGGGCAGCCGTCTTTATTGGCGGAAATTAAAGGACTACATCAACTCCCTATAAAAAAGGGCAAAGATGGCTGCTTCTGCACATCCAAACAATTTCATAAATTCTCAAAAGTCTGTGGCCAAAAAAAATGTATGGCATAACATCACTATTTTCTTATGCACTTAATTATACCGAACGTTGGGACAAAATACCGAAAAATCGATATTTCATTTATAAAAATTTAAAAAAAAAACAAAAAATTTCTCATTAAGCTCGCATTTCGTGTAGCGATGTTGAATGTCCTACATCGGTCATGAACCTGGTAGTATACCACTATATAATGGTGGATGTCCCTTCTCCTTACAAGTCGGTTTTGTAGGGAGAAATTATGATCTTTACATGATATCAGAGCCAAGTTCGGTTCGATGTGGGACCCAATTTGTCTTATGATAGGACTTGATTATCCCGATGATTGGACGGATTTATCCCGATAATGGGATTTGACTTATCCCGATGATTGGACCAATTTATCCCGATAATGGGATTTGACTTATCCCGATGATGGAATTCCCGTAAAGCTCCACGCTGTTGTGTTGAATGTCTCACATCGATCATGAATCTGAGAATATACCACTATATAATGTTAAAAGTCTCCTCTCTTTACAAACCGATTTTGTAGGAAGAAATAGTGATCTTTACAAGCGATCACATTTTATTCGTGTGAATTACAAAAATATGCATACATGTCATCATTTAAATATGTATAGACAAAAATTGTCAATGAGAATAAAAAAAGGGAAAGTATTGTTTTGTTAATTTAAGAATGTTATCGTGATTTTCAGGAGTAAATTGCTGGTCCATAATCAATGACTCCACTCCAATTTAATTATAAATATTATAATATTTAGAGATCGGACCACCACACTAGCAAATATCAATTGCCCAATCTCACAACTCCAGGTATGCAATCCAGCATTATTGCCGACTGATTTTAAATTGAAGTTGGGCATCATCGTTTCATTAAAATTTAAAAAAACTTTGTCTAAATCTTGAAAAAACAAAATATAACATCTCTATCTCGTCCTTGTATATACGTATTGTGGTAAGGTGGGCACCTCTTTTTCTTTTAATTTAATTTATGCCCTAACTGAACTACTAAAGCGAAGTTTAGGCTATAAAATATGTCGCCCATTTCTAAAAATAGAAGGCACCTCATATTTCTTTATACATTTTGATCTTATCAAACCAAGACAAACGCAATTTTATTAGGTCAAAAAGATCATCCCTTGAATTATTTACTCTGATTCAACTGTCCACAATCTTTTTTTATTTAACATAATAATAATAATAATTATTATTATTTATAATAAACATACGACATTCAACTCGAGTGAGTGTATTAAATTGCAGTTTGAACTATTTAGGTGGGTGGATTACATCGTAATACTTTGGAAATTAATGGTTGGGGGAGAAAGAAAGAAAGAAATCAGTTAATAATGTGATTTAAAAAAAAAAAAAAAAAGAATGGCTAAAAATCAACGGTAGGCAACATAAATAAAAAGTCCAATAATGTTTTCGATGTGGGATTGGCTGCTTAACAAATCCAAGCCACTTAGAATCGACCAATGGGAGGGCGCCAGAAATAACATGCTGATTTTGCATGAGAAATTGACTGCCATTTTCAACTTCAGATGCCCACCATCGATCATTGCTCCAAATTTGGGCAGTCGTTATCTTCATTTGTTTATTTATGCAATACTTTTGTCGGCTTTGTTTCTCAGCCAATTACGTGATTGCGCTACCAAATTATTAATCATCTACAACTAAAACCCTAATCACTTAGATTTCCATCAATTTTTTTATTTTTTATTTTTAAAATTGAGTTTGATTTGAAGTAGCAAGAGAAAACAGAGAAAGCCAAAGTATACAGATGAAGATGGGGGTATGAAATGAAATCTGTATAATATATATATATACAAAGAAAACAGAGGTGTAACAGGGCAAAACAGAGAGGCCCTATATTGTGTAATAACACAGACAGCATTAATCAACTGTTATTGTGTAAGCTAACTAACTAACTGTATTGTCTGTAAGCATATACTAATTTGATTTCACACAAATATGTGGGAGAATAAGCAGAAACCAGCTGAGCTTCCATTCTAGCTATATCCAAAAGCTACAAGCTGCTTCTCCTAAAACCTCCCACATTCAATATTAACAAAAAAAAAAAAAAAAAGGGAAAGAAAAGAAGAAAAGCTCTCTCCACATGAACAAAGGAGGAGGGCTTGTGTTGAATACAGCAGGAAGACTCCGGGGACGTATCTCCAACCATCCCTCAGGAAAATCTCCACTGTAAAAAACGTGTGGAAAAAACTCGAATTTATGATCAGGACTGAGTGGCCAAGTCTTTGGCACTGATAAATGTGCCATGAAAACCATATGGAACTCTGGATGGAAGCTTCACAGTCGCCTCCAGTTTCATAGTCACAGCATTCACGATCTGCAGCTCCGACTTCCAGGACTTCTCATCGTGCACGAAGGCGAGGATGTAACCGTCGTCCTCGCCTTCAGAGGAGGGGTCTCTTGGAAGGAAGAGAGGCTCCCCACCGTATTTCTCATCCCCATAAAAGAATTTGCTGACTTCACCTGTGAAAAGGTCCACTTTAGCAAAACCAGAAACCTTAGGCCATGGCTCTGCGATTGCTAAATAGGCGAATCTTGTTTTTCTTCCCAGCTTGTTTCTGTTCACCATCCCTGCTTCCAGATTGACTTGATCATCCTCCGACAAGATGGCCTTTCTTGTAGACTTTCCCGTTTTCAAATTGAGCCGGATTTCGGACAAAACGCTCTTCAAACCCTCGTCGCATTCATTGAAAATGGAGTCGGGGGGAGTCATGCACGATCCAATCACCACGATTTCGTCCGTCTCCGGCTCCTCCCATGCATTCCAGAGGTGGAAGCAGAAGCAATCCGGCACCTCCACCCATTTCATGGCGTTGGCATCTTTAGCATACTTGTCCAGCACACCAAACCTCGAGATTTTGTTCTTGTCGTACACCACCGGAGAGCCGCCGCGGATCATCTCCGACATCTTGAACACCACCTGCTGATCGGGGACGATCACGAACTTCTCCGTGATGGCGAAGTCGTGCATCATTGTGGGCTCGGAGACCGGGATTTCAACATCCTCGGATTTCTCACCGTCTTTTGAGAACCTGAAGTACTTCAAGTAAGGCTTCTGAATCACATCGTAGCTCAGGGCAAACAACTCGCCGGTGGCGGGGTCGAGCTTCGGGTGGGCGATCATAGTGGTGCTGAGCTGCCCGTCGAAGTTGTACCTTCCGACAGTTTTCAAGTCGCCGTTGGGAGTCACGCGGACTTGATACGGCAAGTCGTCTTCAGACATGGCTAATAACCGGTTGTTGAAGTAGACTAATCCGGCGTTGGCGACGCCGGTGCCGTGGCCGTGATCGACCAAATTGAACATCCCGCGTGCGTAGAAGAGCATCAATCTCGCTATCCCGGAATGCCCGTGTAGCTCTCCAATTGCTTTGGGGAAAATGGGACGGCCCAGTGCGCGTTCCTGGATCAGCCGCTGCGTTTCGGTGAATCGGCAGGCGTAGCTAGCTGCGCCATTGTCAAATTTCACGGCGTGAATCATGCCGTCGCCGTCGAAGAAATGGTGACCGGCCACCGGCTCGAAGAGCGGATTGGCGCCGTTCCTGACATACACGCCCTTAATGGAGTCGGGAATTTTCCCGACAACGGGGAGGTTGTGCTTGACGGGCTGTTCCGGCACCGGAGAGAAGTTCCCGGCGATCTGGACTCTGGGATCAGCGGTTTTGGGCAACGGGTGCTGGAGCTCGTGTGCAGTGAGGGCGCTCTCAACGGCCTCGAGGGCCATTGCAGCTGCCTTCTGAATGATGTTCCACTGAGGTTTGGAGGCAGTTTGTGGGGCGGCGATGGTGGTGGGAGGAGGAGGAGGATATGTGGTGGCGGAGGATTGTTTAGGGAAATGGAGTGTGGGAGTGTGGAGGGAGCATTTAATGGTGTTGCTGTAATTCTTGTGTGGTGGAGAAAGAGAGATTGAGTTAGCACGAGAGGTGAACTCCCGGCATAGCTTGGTATTAGCTAATGAAGTGGTGGGTGTTGCAGGTGAAGTGGCCATGGCAACCTATTTTTGGAAGGTGAAGTAGTGGCTGATGAGTAGGTGCGTAGTTTTGAGAGAGAGAGAGAGAGAGTGGAAATGGAAATGGAAGTGTGTGTGGGTGAGTGATTGATGAGTGAGAGAGAGTGAGAGAAGTGGTATATATAGAGCGAAATGCGGGAATGGAGGTCCACTTCTAACATGTAGGAGAAGCCCACGTGTTGGATATCGGAAAATGACTCTAAAATGGATTGATAATAAAAACCAAATGGTGGGGGGTGGGAGCCCCCCTCGACCCCCCCTCCCCTTCTTCATTCTTCTTCCACACCACCACCTCCTCCTTCCTTCACTCCATTCACCATTTACCTTTTACATTTTACCATTTACCATTTACTCCATCTTCCTACGTGCGACATTGCTTTTACTTTCATTCCAATCAAAGAAGAAAATGAGGGGTGGGAAAAGGGAGGGTAGTTTTGAATTTGATTGCAGAGGTCAATTCTGAGAAAAGCTAAAACCCCGCGTTGAACCCTCATTCTCTCAAAAGATACATTCCGTTAACACGTGGCAGTTTCATTCAGGCTCTCAGCTTCACATCAATTTCTCCAACACGCTTGCTTTTTATCTCTTATTCCCAATTTCATTACTTTTTCTTTTTTTTTACTCAAAAACAATTTTTGTAAATATCTTTCTTTCCTTCCACTCAATTTCTCAAGTACAATCAAATCATATGTTTATCTTATTTTTATGATTGAGGATCTCAAAAATCTCACCAATATCTTTTTAATTACACATTTTTGGTAAAATACTCTTAATCTTCTTATGTCTTATTAGTGTTATATATGATTATATGTGAGTAATCATTGTATTTTTTTTACCTACACTTTTAAATTATATGTACAATCAATCATTTTTTTTTAACTAATCGGCATCAAAGTCACAATATCTTTTCACTTTAATTAAAGCTGGGTCTATTTTTTCTAGATCAAATTAGCCCATATCTTATTATTCGACTAGATCAAACTTTTGAACTTATAAATTACGTGTAGTTAAGTTCTTAATTAAAAGAGAATGCTAGTATTTTAATTATTTGTTAATTTTATTTCAGTTATCTTGTGTATTAATCTTATTACTTTGAGTTTGTGTTTATAATAAAAGAATTTAAAGACGATAAGTATTTTGTGTATTTTTTTGTGGACGACTTTATTTCTTAATCACCTTTATTAACCTAATCTCTTCGTAGCTACTTTGTTATCATGTAGATTTTTTTATTTTTACAAATAAAAATAAATACAAAAGATGATAAGAGAAATTTGAAATAAACTTAGAGCACAAAGTATTTTACTATGTCATCTTAAATAGGGCATACTAGTAAATTAAAAGTCAAGGACTCAACTGAATCAGTTTTGTAAGATAAATTAATAAAATCAAATCAAATAGTTAAATAGGACTAATTTATAATTTGAGAATAATCGAATAGTTAAAGTATGTTGCATATATAATGAGTTAGATTCAGAGATGACCAGACTGTTTTCGAATTGTTTAATAATGAACAGCATGTCACATGAATTTTGGTGTTTTAGTTCTACAAAATATGTTCTATCTTCTCATTCATTAACGCTCAATAATTGTTTTAAGATTTTCTCTGATTTTTTAAGCTAAACTTATTGCTTGCAACGCATATTAAATGCATATTTTGGATTCTTAAGAATCGAGTTGGCTACTGTACTGTACATATATGTATATATCTCAAACTGGGTACTGTATATATATGCTTTATTATGATCCAGAAATGTGCAGACCCATTTCCGAGCTCATCAAAAAATAAGCCCAAGAATACAACAAGACAGGTTCTTTGGCCAAGGATCGATATTCTTGGCCGAACCACTCCTCAAGACGAACTGAGCTGTTCGGCCAAGAAAACGGATAAAGGTTGAAGGAATCATTCGAAGCATAATGTCAAAACCTTGGTCAATGGGACGCGATTGTTCGAACGATCGCATTAATTAAAAATTAGTTGTTACCTTTCATTAAAGGTTGCATTGATTGTAATTAGCCTCTATAAAATAGTAAATCCTGTTCTACTTGTCTTTATTTACAGTCTTCAAATTATTTTCATCGAGCATTCTTATTAAAAAAGAACCCTCAAATAGGAGCATTAACATGATTCATTTATAATTAAATTAAGAGACCATTATATATAAAATATTTGAAAGAAATTAGGTATAGAATTCAACGATGAATACTTTTACCACCATGATTATAGAATATTTAACTTAAAAATCACGGGTTTGTTACCAACCACATCTTGACTGGTATTATTAATTATATGATTGATCATTTGATTGATTTTATTTTTGCATTAGTTGGGAAAGCGAGCGACCAAATCTATCTGCATAATATCAAAAATAGTAATATAATGTTTTAAATAATCAATAACAAATATCATAAGTATATAAAATTTATAAATTATAAATTAATTGTTATTATTTATTTAATAGTGCATACTAATGTTATAGGACAAGTGTTATGCTTAATATTGAAAATGATTTAAAGTGTATATAATTATTTTATAGAATAACAATCAATATATAGTGCGCTACACGGAGAGGCAAGCTAGTAAGTATTGAATTCGAGATTTCATGCACATACTAAACTTTAAAATCACACAAATGTTATACGTAGTGAAATAATACTTCACATACAAAAAGAGTGAGATGAGAAATGCAAAAACCGAAAGGAAAATGATAATCAAATTAAAAGAAATTAGGAAATTAAGATGAGAAGAAGCTGCAAGAGATGTGATAGATTGTTGTCGAAAACTAGAATGTGTTAGAGTTGATATCACAGATGGCTGAACATCAAACATCAACTATTTGATGGGACGACACAACCAAATCTGCAATCTTGATTATCAATTTCTCCATCCACCTGTCACCTCTACAAAATTACAACCTAAAAATATGATCCATGAATGCAAGTAGAAATTAATAATAAAAAAGGGTGAATTATTTAATTTTCTTGATTTCATAATTTACACATAAAACAGGCCTCAACTTGATGAACATGGAATGATTCATGATGACTCTGGTTGTGGACCACTGAGTGGATATCATGTCCTAATTAAGACATACCATACCAATATACCATATACCTACCAAATTATTTCCCATCATATTTATCTCACACTTAACTTCTATGCCAACATAATTTATATTTTTCCTTCAAATTCTTCATAACACCCTCTCATATTGATCAAATTGCATACATGATCTTTTTTTTTAATTAATTTTTTCAAATTGTTAATTTGTTTTTTTATTCAAAAAAAATTTGGCTTGTAAGAAATCCCTACTTGTTCCATAAAGATCTCCCATCCCATGTTGTGACCATGTTACATAAGCATGTTACCACATGTTTAATTCTATATCAATAAATATATATGGTGTGCAAGTAATTCATACATAGTCAACCTACTTTCTGCAACTTGACATACATATATATACTTGTCTTCTGTTTTTTTTCTCATCAATTTGGAAAATAGAAATAAATAATATTTACATTGATGTGAAATTCTTAATGTTTTGGACCTGTAGCCAACGGTTTTGCTGTTTAATCATGGGGTGAAATATAAATCAAGAGTTTTATATATCTATTATAGTGGTGATGATCAGTGGCGGTCCTGAGGTCGTGCGAGAGGTGTGCTGCACCGGGGTCATGAATTAAGGGGCACCATTTTTTAAAAAATAATTATATTATAGTAGTAATATTATACTATTAATTTATTTTAGTAGGGGCACCATTTAAAAAAAATACTAAGTTTTTGCATATTAAGTTCACTTGTTTATTTGAAACCTTCAATACTTGACTAAGTATTAAAGTGTATATCTGAAACTTACTTGAAGCCTAAACTGAGTTTTATCAAAACTGAAAACTGAATTCCAGTCAGTTTTCAGAACAAGTGCAATTTCATTTAACTTCAGCTACATATATTTATACTCTAATTTTGGGACCGACATATCACATTAATTATTTTTTTGAGTTAGTAAACATTTATCTTGTTCTGAAAAAAAAAAGAGATTATGAAAAATCTCAAAAAATTTGATTTAAAAAATTGTAGGAGAATTAATTTTTAAATGATGATTATGCATTTAGTTTATATGAAATTATTTGATTTTTTTTAATTTTTGTTTTAGGTTTATTTAAAAATAAAGTAAAATCCATAAGATGGTTGTGAAGTTGTGAAGGACTCAAGATTTTTTGTTATAAGAAGTTTCTGAATAAATTTTGAAATTTAAATAGGATCATTGATTTAATATTTTATTTTATTAGTATTTTTTATAACTATTTATTTTGAATAGGGACACCATATTTTTGTTCGTATCGGGTCCCAAAATTTATAAGGTCAGCCCTGGTGATGATGATGATAATCAATGCACCTAATTCTTAATTAAGAGTGCATGCATGTAACGTGGTTTCTTTTAAGTAACGTTTATTGATAAATACGCAAGAATCATTTGAAAGTGTCAAGTCAATTTACTACTGGATTATGACGACAAAAATCAAATCAGATTTGGGCGGCCACAAAAATTAGCATTATTGTAGAGTTTTTTTTAGTATAGAGGTACGTAGCGAGCATTGTGGATCCCATGTTACAAATTAATTTTTCATACTACTTGTATCATTAATTTAAAATTATTATGTAACAGGAGACCTACATTAGAAAACATTTTTAATAAAAGAGATTTATATATATGTAGATGAATTGTTATATATAGTGTTTTAGAAAACATTTGATGGTGCCATACACTGACACTTTAACATTCTTGTGTTAAACTTATCCTTCCATGCTGTAACTAGGCAGTTACAACGATTCCCTATTTTTTAGGATTGCGTATCTAAACCTTAATTTCAATTTTTCTATGATCCTAAATATATGGGATCGTGTATATTATTGTTATTAACTGTATATTGCTATTATTTTCTATTTTATCTTATAGGAAAATAATGGGAGTGCCTCCACAACTTAAAACCACCCCACGTGAGCTTAGTGGAGCTTCGAGAACGTTCAACGAAGCAGGTGGACGTGAGAAGTGATTAGGGCCACGACTGAAAGCGTGACCAATGAGAACGTGCGCTCCAAATAGTCGAAATAAATAGGAGATTCAAAGATTGAAGAAGTTGAGCGATTTAGGATTGAGAAAGAGTAATCTACGAGAAGTTCTTCAAGTGATTCGACTCTCAACCCTCACGAATCATTTCAGCACAAGTCCAACAAGTCTAGGGTGGAATCTATCTCCGGAGAGTGAATCCTACGGTAGAGGAGCTTTTAGAATTGTTTTGTGTTGATTTATTTGAGAGTATTTGTTGAATTTCTTTGAGGGAGTGAACCAAGAAAAAATCTAATACTATTATTTTGTACTTTCGTTTTACTGTGTAATTTTAAATTTTATAGTGAAGCTATTTTTGCAGTGAGACACTCATGGGTTTAGAAATAAATTCGTGAAAATTTTAATTCCGTTGTGTCACACTTTTCAAAATCTAACTCTAACACCTAAATATTTGTGGTAAACCAGGCACTAAATTCTATCAACATTTTTAATAAAACCAAGGTTATATTAAAGAAGTTTGTTGAACTTGGACACATATCGTGCATGCAATAAATTGATCGATATATATACATACATTAAGATAAAATTTATAATTTATGGCAACTAGCTAGAATGAAGTTGAAACACGAGGATTACCAAGCATAATAAGGCAACTTGTTTATCGTTATATAACAAATCGCCTGATGGTTAGATTTGTAAAAATAAAATAAAGTAAACTACCGACAGCACGTATGTCTGAATTTTAACTGTTACAACTATGTTCAATGATCGAAATTAATTAATCGCAAGAAAGATTCGAACTGACTATATATTTTTTCACTTTGTCAATGGAACGAGGAGGAATGAACCTAGGAAATGGTGAAGAATGAATAATTTTAAACCAACTGAAAAAACTAACAACAACCGCAACATAAAATCAACCCCCTTCAAACCAAGATTAGTTAATTAATTAATAACCGCTATTCTAACTTTTTAAGACACAAAACAGTGGGCACCTATTCTTGCCCTCCCCTATATGTTTTCTATCTGGAATCATATATCATTATTTATATTATTATTATTATTATTCAAGTATTAATAATTCCTAGCAAACAAATAAAATTGACAAATTATAAACAACTATTGGTCTCTCCCCCCTTTCTCTCTCTCTACACGTATATATGGAAAACAAGCAATGTCTTCTCCAACTATAAATTGCGCATATATAGATATACAGGTATATGATATGATGATGATACATAGAGAGAGAGAGAGAGAGAGGAAAAGGAAAAAAAAAGGAAGGGATGTGGTGACCACTATTTGAAAAGGAAATGTGTAAAATGAATTTAATCTGCAGAAGGTGGGATTGGTGAATATATGTATGTTGATGGGCCATCTCCCCTCTCTCTCTGCATAAACAGGCACATGGACATCACCCACTCTGAAGCAGATGGGATATTTGGCCAAACTGTTTTATTATCTACACTACACCATGCCAAAAACTATACATCACATATATATATATATATATATCTATATATTTATATATATATATATATATATATATATATATATATATATATATATATATATATATGGCTTTGATTATATATTAAAATGTTAAAGAATGTAGCATTTTTTATGCAGAAATGAGGCATTTCAGTATTTCTTTTTTATTCGGAAATGATGTATTTTTTTATCAAAACAAAAATTCAATAACAATTATATGAAAAATTAGTGCATTTTTTTTTATCATAAACGCTAAGATGCTTTAATCTCGCATAAAAGATGCTCCAATCATCTACATTTTTATTGCACTAGCTGATGCACTTCCCAGCCGTGAACAAATGCAATTTTCTTCAACATTTTAGCATGTAATGTCTATCGCACATACAAACAAGGTTTAACGATTGGTGTATTTATTCATGACATCATTATTATCATGACTACTCTTTAATAGAATCAAAGTCAATTAGGTGCAAAATAAATATGAAGTAAAAAATTTTATGAACTAATTAATCGTGATTAGTGATAATGGTCTAGAGTATCTTAATCAATTTAATCATATAGGACTCAAATATTGGAAATAGTATAAACCATTAGTTAAACTCAGACGTTGCACAACATTATTACTCATTTACCTCAGTGGCAGGCTTTAATTTGTTCGCTCATAAATCATCACATTACACCTCCACTCTTCAATTTATTCACACTTATATCCCTATATATGTCACATTTTAGTGCGGGAAAAAAGTCAATTAATTGCATATTAAATTTTAGTGCTAGATTTATAAAATTAGAAAAATACACCTATATCAACAATATTTAAATAAAATTAAAGAGTGGCGTTTTAGTCAATATTGGGGTAGATTATACTTTTGGTGTCGAGGACGACGACAGCACATCGAAATCTACTAAGGTAATGGAAATTTGTGATTTCTGAGTGCACCATAAAAGCCTAATGAAATTACTAATTAAATGAGTAAATTATAATACCACCACACTAGGAATGTCAATTGAGCTCATTCATCGAGTTTCGGACTAACTCTATCGAGTTGTGGGTTGTTCGGTTCAGGTTGAATCGGACTGAATTTTCATTGGGCTAAAAATTCTTGAACCTAACTCTAACCCGCCGTTTTTCGAGCTGGCCTATCGGGTTTGCAAGATTTACGAGTTTATTTCTGTAAAGATTTTCTTAAAAATATTTTAACAACCCCTAAAACAAAATAAAAAAGAAAATGATGAACCAACATAAATAAAAGATATCAAACAACAACATATTCGCAAAAAAATAGTGATAAGTAAATAAAAGGTTGTCCAATCATAATTTGAAAAAAAAAACATCAATCCTTATATGCCAACTAATTTAAGTAATAGATGTACATTCTTCAATAGATAAAATGATAAAATATAGATTATAAAATTAAATGTAGCATTCACTTGGGTAAACATAACAGTGCTTCATAGGAAGAAATAAGTAGAGACGCTAATTAGGAGAGTGACGAGTGAAAGACAATGAAAGAGGAAAAAATGAGAGATTTTTTTATTTGAGGGTAACGGGCTACGTCACTGTGAGAGATAGATGAGATTTTTTACGAAAAATTAGTTTTGGGGAATTAGGTGTATAATTAATGGGTTTAGTAGGATATAAATAAGATTAGAAATATATATATATATATATATATATATATATATATATATCATTAAAATATTGTCGGACCTACGGGCCGCCAACCCGTCGAGTTCAACCCGTTAGGTTAAAAATAATTTTGAATTGAAAATTTTTTACCCTAACCCGCATTTTAGCCCTCCAATTTCGGGTTGACCCATCGATTTCAGATTTTATTGACATCCCTACACCACACTAAATACTTATAACGACTCAACATTGACCGCATATAGGTGTGTGGGATGGTAAAATAAATGATTGAGAGTCACACCAGAGTGAGAGGAATTTCAAGGCTTTATAATTAATTAAAAGATTTGGTGTGTGCTATTAATATCAATATTACAGTGCACTATCTTATCTGATATTCATCGTATTAAAAAAGAAGGTTCCAAAATGAAGCGTGTTTGATCTTGGATAGAACTATAATGAGTGCGATCGATGAAGTTTATCAAGATGCAGACACTGGAGCAAAACACGCGCTCGAAAAACTTGTCAATTTGAAAGATCAAATATCAATAGTAATGAAGAATTGATTTTTCTTTTTCTTTTTTTAAACTTGAGAGAATGAATTTAACATCACATTATTTGTTAGGCCTAGGCCACATACACCACTAGGAAAAGTGTTGCTCGGATTTGAGACAAACGGCCATAATTGTAACCCTCATTTGACGATGATAATAATGCATATGCATAGTTACATAAATGGAAATGGGCCATTCTCTAACATCATCATACACGTGCCACGTGTCTATAACATAATTACTATGTATGAAAATGGAAATGTGAATAATAAATAAAAATAACAATAATAATGGAGAGGGCAAAATGATTGAGAGAATGGAGAGTCTCATGTTAGGACACTTGGAACTCCACCAATTTTATACCTAGTTCCACTTCTCCCAATAATTCAATTGTTTTCCCAATTGAACTTCGCAAACAAAAAAAAAATCATTGACATATATATGCATATAATATGTGTAAGAAGATTATACAAGTGTGGTTTTGCATGATAGCTAAGATAAAAGGAAACACCCTAGCTAATATTATATATATATATATTCATTAATTAGGACGCTTGTATAATTAAATATAAGTGTTGTATATATGTGCAGTAGAGAAAGAATGATGGCACCATAGTATGAAAGCAATTGATGGAAGGGGCTAGATTGATGAGTAGACACTTTTCATAAAATATTAATGCATCAATAATCGTTGTACTCTTGGCATGCATGCATTGAGACATAAATTATCTGCATGAGAGAGAGAGAGAGAGAGAGAGGAGAAATAAACTTAAATTAATAGGAATAATCAGTCAACACACTTATTCATGTACATAGGGAATATATGTATGAAATGCGAATAATAATATTAAATAATAATAAAAATGAAAATAGAGTTAAAAAATAGAGGAATTGATGTGGAGATGGATAAACATGGGTGCTGTTATAGAAGTGTGAACGCCTCAACCGTTGCTAGTTCTTCTCGGGCCTGAATTGGGCCCGGAGACATGTCTTCTCACTGTCGAACTTTTGTCTGGGGGCCCACTTCTTTCTTTGACCCAATTCTTGAACCGGAGCTGACTCTCTCTCTCTCTAGTTTGACATAACATCAATTCAGAGAAAATAAAAATAATAATATTAATATTAATTTAATAATAATATTCAAAAGAAAAGATTATAATAAAAATGGGTAAGAAAATGCTGAGAAACTAGCCACGTCAGGGGTCTGACCTTTTCAAAAAGAATTAAAAAGAAAAAGTTATGGTGGTTAATTAGGATAAAAAGGGATTGAACATAATGGGAGTTGATTATTTTTTTCAAACCTTTTTCCACCATTTTAGTTTTCGTGAGCTAATGGGGTTTTTCGTTTGAATTTTTGGCATTAATTAAGGAGAAAAGTGATCTACCTAATTAATGTTATCTTAAACTTCAATCATGAAACTTTGAAATTTATCTATTGTGCCATTTTAGTTGGTGACAACAAAAAAAGGCAATGGAGTTGTTTGCGCCTCTTCATCACTCCTATATATCCCATGTCAAATAAAGGTTATATATGTATATGTGTGTATGGTTCTAATTATAGATTTCTATTGTGAGGTATCAGGTATAGTATTGTTGATGGTGGAACTCTTTAAAAATTATGAAGGAAGAATACTTGAGATTTAAACAAGAGTTTATTGATATCAATTTTTTTTAGAGAAAAAAAAAAGTCTAACCCATTTTACAATAATCAACCCACTATTTATAAGAGAGCCATTTTACATATACAAGGAAAGTGGCTTTCACAAAGATAACTTTGATTATAACCTTTTGATTTTGACTAAAATTGAGTCAATTCCCAACTAATTTGACTCTCTTCGTCCCTAATTTCTCTCATTGTGCGATTTTGATTGCTTTTCGAACGGGTTGCTTGATTGCCTAATTGATTCGACTGTCAAGCAAGTCGATCGGTTGATCGAGTGGGGGTCAACCGCATATCAGAACCGGTAACAATCGGTTTGTTGGACTCTCCTTCTAATCTTGCGGCCTCATTTATTTATAAATGGGCCCAAAATGAGATGATCATTGTGGAGCTTAACGAGTGTTGGAGGTCTAAATAAAATCAACCCACTAAAGAGGCCCAGAGAGAGGCCCATCAGCACCCTTGCAGTCCAAGTAGCAAGCCGACCCAACGGAGAGCAGTTCAAGAAAGAAAGCAGTCTGATAGAAGCAGCTCGACCAGGCAAGGAAGCAGCTCGACCAAGCAAAGGGGCAATTCGACGGAAGAAGGGTTACCCCCCTGGGGAACGAGCTGAAAGAGAACCTTCAGCGATCATCAAAGAGTTGTTCAACGGTCAAGAAAGTCGTCACATGATGAAGGGATAAGCTCGTGAAAAACTCGAAAGTGGTTAGAGATGAGTTTCGTGACTACCACGATAAATTCGAAGTTCACTACACAACGGACCCCACGTGGATCAAGGAAACCCTAGCGAATTTACACCTCTATAAATAACCTCTTGTAAGTCAATTTTCGGCATTAGTCCACGCCTTATACTGCAATACCGAACGACACCGCTCACCTACTTTTTTGGTTATTCTATGGTGCATTTATCGACCTGGTAAGCTCAAACATGCCGGATCAGTCATCCAATCGTGTACCCTATTATATTCATTAATTTACTTTTTTTGTTCATTTTTCATTCATTTTATTTATACTTTGTATATCGTTTGTTCTTGTTTTCTGCATTATTTGGATCAAAAGTTATCGGGGCCTCGTATCCGTACGAATCAGACCTCAACAATTTGGCGTCCTCAGTGGGATCGTAGGAACAATATTGTGTCAACCTTACTTGTAGGAAATGGCTGACGATCAAGAAACAGGAACGAAAACGATGTTGGGAGGACTAGCCTGCCACCAGATGCAGGTCGAGGTGCTCCCCACGGTGCAGGACGAGGGGCTCCTCAGGCGGCAGGTCGAGGATATCCTCCAGGCGCAGGGCATTGAAACCCGCAACAGGGAGAAAGAAGGCTTATTTTGGCCCGGAATACCGAAAAGACGCTGGATGAATTCTATAGAACGTTCAATGGTAGGCCGCTTAACAAGTTGGCGTTCCTGTAGGGATTTATCCGTGAACCGAATCACAAAATCCAAATAAGCCGAATCGATTTATGGTTTATTGTTCACAATACCAATTCACAAACCCTAGCATGCTCCTATGAATTTAATGTGTGGATAATAGAGATTACCTTAATTCCGTAGTCTTTGTACCGATCTTTCGCGTTTGAATTCTAATACTTGAATCAACCACGCGATATTAATCAAATCTGCGGAAACAGAAATTAGACAGATTCTAATTTCAAGATTTAATTAAAGAGAAGAGACGAAGAGGAATCTGTTCTCCAGATTAGATCTTCAAGGTTGTATCCCAATGTTGTTCAGATCTGCTACTGGTGAGTATTCCACAGATCTGTAGCTGTGCAAACCAGAATCAAAATTCTCCCATTTGCACTGATAGAAGCGCCGCCCCCTGCTCTCTCTCTCACTAGGGTTTCTGTTTTTCAAATGTGTTACAACTTGTGAGGGAGAGCTGTCTATTTATAGACCTAGGGTTTTAACCCTAATGAGCTGTTGGGCTCGATTTAGCATATTTATTTTGGGCCAGACCTGGGACCTAATGCAAATAATAAAGTGAGCCTGTAAATTAATTAATTCTCATGTCCACAACCCAGGACACAATTAATTAATTAATATTAATTCTTTTTCACCACAGAATTAATATTGACCTACCCCTTTATTACCACGTTATGAGAACGAGTTGTATTTATTGAGAATCCCCATATTTAAGGTTACCGGACATTCATTAATTAATCGAAGCTTCTGACAAGCTCTACCTACAATTAATTAATATCTTATTTTCCTGAGTAGTACCACTCAAACCTTATCACTCGTGCCTGAACTTAATCAGCCTGCAGGACTTTGGCACGATGAATATTATTAAGCTCCTCAGGGAATGTCCCCATCCTATTACTCAGATATGGTTACCTAAACCCAGTCTCAGGTTGTACTACACGAACTGATGTTACCCAATATGCGGATATACGAGCACGTTACTTAGGCTCTCCACCATGACAAGTCAAAGCAACAGTCAATTCGTGCAAACCCCTGAACCTTTGTTAGGGTTTGGACTCAATCAAGAACTAGATCTTGTATTCGCTGATGTCAAACAGTCGAACACATCTCACTGCGATCCATTAATACGCCACCCTTGCGTACCAGCATGTCAAGTAACAAAGACAGACTACTTATTCCGACAATGTCGCAGCCATCCGGACAGACGTATCCTTATACGCTGTCTCGGATGTGATCAGGTTTATGTCTCACTAGGTCAAGTGATCATACTGTCTTCTGCGATCTACTACACGCCGCATGATCGTCCCTATCGGTGAGACAAGAGGATACCATTGTTGCATACATGTAAGTTTGTTCGACAGATAGGAGAAATAAACCGTTGTATACCCATTGTAATAAATACTTTCTGTATACAAAACCCATCAGTTCCTCCCGCCTTCACCCTCCAGCATGAAAGATCCACACGTGGCTCAACTAGTTAGCCAAGTGCAGACCACAAGGAGCACGATCGAGAGGATGTGAATGCAGATGGAAGAAATGGCTAGGAGATACGAGCTCCTCGGCAGGAAAAATTGGCGACTGCAGCATTAGGCTAACGCACGACCCATCGTCGAAGAATAAGAGAGCATCGGCTGACAACATCGAACTACCCCCTGAAACCTGCAGGCTGAATTCAACCAAAAAGACGAGGGTGGCAGCGAGCAAGCAACCTTGCAGACGTCGGTCGACAACTATCAGATACTTAGAGCCCGCCAAATCGTGCCTGACCACATCGAAGCTCCAGCACTCGTGCGGATAGAGCGGTGATTCGAGCAGAGACTAAGCTATTTCGAGTCTCTGATCGCTAGGGTCCTGGGGCTGCCTCTGCTGGAGAGAACGATATTGAGGGAAAACTTTGCGGAGTCACCCTTTTCACAGCAAATAGAAGATGCCGAGCTACCGGCACGATTCAACCAGCCAATTTTTGTACTTTACGATGGAACTACTGACCCAGAGAATCATGTGGCCGTAGGGGTGGCAATTAGGTCGGGTTCGGGTTGACAGGTCGATTTGAGATCTAATATTAATACGCTATATGTCAACCAAAACCCGACCCATTTATTTTTTCAGGTCAGAAAAATCAACCCGAACCCGACCTGTTTATTTTCAGGTGGACCCAAAAATGACCCAACTGACCCATTTAATAATATTAAAAATTTACATTATTTATTATATTATAAAATATATATACAATAAACAATAATAAAAATATAAAAAATTATATTTGTCACTTTTTCTTTAAAATATTATATCTCATTAATTTATTATTTTTAAATAATACAAATATAATATTTTATTATAGGATAATATTGCAATCAAATTTCATAGACTTAGTGTTTTATATACTTCTTTTTATTTCTATTAAATGTATAAATAATTTGATGTATAATATAGAAAATAATTTATATTATAATATGTAATATAAATATATAAAAATAAAATATATTTCATAAGAATGTTAAAAATGTTAAGATATTTTATCTTAATATATTATAAAATAAGACATCATTTATTTAATTCGAGTTGTAAATCGTTGCATCATGTCAAATTTAGTTTATTTTTAATTTTGTTTTACTTGATATGTTTTTATGTAATTGCATATACATATATTTCATTAAACAATAATAACAATTTCAACAAAATCATACATGTTATTTTTCAATAAAATATTATATTTTCACTTTTTTTCTCAAACAATACATGTATAATACTAAAAAAATGATACATATGTAATTTTTTTATAAACTCTAATTTTTATAAGTTTTGTGTTTTATCTACTTGCTTTGGTTTTATCAAATTTATATAAAGAGTTGGATGTATAATATAAAATATATATATTATAAATATACTAATGTGTGTATATATATATATATATATATATTTATATATAATGTTTATATCCCAATAATTATATTTTATTGTAATTAAATAATATATCTATATATTAAAATATAATTAAAAAGAATTGTTACCGCAAAAATTTATTATATCTATTTTTGTTTTTGTTTAATTTATTATCTATTTTATTATAACATAAATATATACTTTATAATAAAAATATATAAAAAATTTTATATTTGTCAATTTTTTAAAATATTACATCCCACTAGTTTATTATATTTACTATTTTTTTAAATAACAAAATTATACTATCTTTAATGGAAAAATATTTTAATCAAACATCATAGAATTGTTGTTAGGTATATTTCTTTTTATTTTTATTATATATATATATATATATATATATATATATATATATATATATATATATTGACTTATAATATAGAAAAAAATTTATATTATAACACATAAAATATAATATTGATGAATATAAATCAAACATATTTTAAAAAAATGTTAAAAATGCTAAGATATATAATATTATTAATTGTATTTTAACATTGTAAAATAAAACAACACCGTATCTCCTTTCAGAGAGGTTCGAAGGGCACACATCTGGGAAAAACAACTCACCTTCATATGGTGATCACACAACATGATTCGAAATAACTGTTCGACCCTTTGGGACTCCCCAGAGAAACTCCCAAAGAGTCGAAGGGGCTATTGTTGGAGGTCTAAATAAAACCCGCCCATTAAAGAGGCCCAGAGCGAGGCCCATCAGCATCCTTGTAGGTCAAGTAGCAAGCCGGCCCAGTGGAGAGCGGTTCAAGAAAGGAAGCAGTCTGATAGAAGCAGCTCGACGAGGTGAGGAAGCAGTTCGACGAGGCGAAGAGGCAGTTCGACGGAAGAAGGGATATCCCCCTAGGGAAACGAGCTGAAAGAGAATCTTCAACGGTCATCAAAGAGTTGTTCAGCGGTCAAGAAAGCCGTCAGATGATGAATGGATATACTCACGAGAATCTCGGAAGTGGTTAGAGACGACTGCCGCAACTACCCCGATAAATTCAGAGTTCGCTACTCATTGGACCCCGCGAGGATCAAGGAAACCCTAACGAATTCGTACTTCTATAAAAAAACACCTTGTGAGCCGATTTTTGGCATTAGTCCCTGCCTTATACTGCAATACCGAACGACACTGCTCACCTACTTTTTTCTTTTATTCTAAGTTGTATTCATCGACCTATTGAGCTTAACTTGCCGGACTAGTCGTTCAATTGTGTACCCTATTACGTTCATTAATTTACGTTCTTTCGCTCATTTTTCATTCATTTATTTATACTTCGTATTATGCTTGTTGCTGTTTTTTGCGTTATTTGGATTTGAAGTTCTCGGGACCCCGTATCCGTACAAATCGGACCTCAACAACGAGTATAATTATATTTTGTATATGTAGTTACTTCCATCACCACTCAATATAATTTTATCCACCATGGGATAAATAACTTGACTACAAGGTGTAAATGTAGATTGGATCATTTACTAACGCTTTATGATTGAAAAATAACGATAAAAATATATGTTGCTCAGTAATAAAGGTGTCAAAGAATTATATTTTAATAGTCTTTGAGAGATCCCTTCAAAATAACCAATTGCGCTATTGAGATCATATGCAAGAGTATGTAGATTTTAAATTTAAATGATAGTATTCGATCGTTTTATTACTGTTTTAAGCAATAATGAGCTAAAATACTTTCATCTAAAAATAAATACCTTTGTATTTAATAAGAAATAAAAAGAGTTATCCTAGCTTATGAATTGTGTTGAAAGACTGCAAAGTGTAGAACACGTTGATGTAATTGAATTGAGAGACGCCTTGATTGTTTATTCGAATAACAAATTCAGAAAATATTTTCATTGTTTATTGGAATAGAGGCATGTTTGTTGATTGGAATAATGAATTAAGAAATTTATAGTTGCATGGAATAATATAAATAGGTGATATATTTGCATGGAATTTAGGAATAGTAAACAATAATCAGATAATATTTGCTTGGAATAATAAAAATAAGTGATATATATTTAAAGAAAATTAGTGGAGATGCGGGGTATCGATCCCCGTACCTCTCGCATGCTAAGCGAGCGCTCTACCATCTGAGCTACATCCCCATCACATTAAGTTTATTAATTTGTATTATATTAGTTTTAAATATTTTTTTTTCATTTTTTTTATCAAGAGTTTTAATCCGTCTGTATTTCTTTTTTACGGCCATAATTCATAAGCACTAATTATTAATTGTTCTAACTTTTAATCGTTTTTGATTGGATTAGTTTCAAAATAGGTTTAACCGATTAAGTCAGGATCAATTCACAGTCCAAAAAATATTAAAACTTCACCAAATTCACGACTGCTTTGTATACTAAAAACCATAATTATTTTGTTTTGATTTAAAATAACCAAACTTAAAAGATGCGTATTTAAAAAATCCTTAAATTAAAAAAGAAAAAGAAAAAGAGGTCTGCAAAATTTAACTACTCTGTCGCCTCACTTTATGTATGATGTACTAATATAACTCCATCAAACTATGTGTTTACGTGGGGGCTTCTTTTTATTTATTAATTATATCTATATATATATAATCTACATAATATTATCCACATCAATTCAAAGCTCTCATTTTTAAATTTTTGAATAATTCAATCACAAACGTGAGATTCGAAAGGAAAGAAATCTCACATAAAGAACCAAAAAAAAATACCAAAAGACCAAGTCTGATGACAGAGACATTCATGGAAATAGAATCAACGCGTAGAAAACTGAGAAAAATCTTCCACGTAACGACCATCGCCCTATTAGCCCATACATATATTACTATTAAATTAAATTATTATGAGTCGACACCAAAAAAAAGAAAGTCATTCTCATTTGTCTTTTCCTTTTTAGCAAAATCTAAGGAAGCGACGGTTGGTTTTCAACGGTTAAAAACGGAATAACTTTGCAGCAGCCTTTACAAACCCGCCACATCCAAGAATAAGAATCTTTGTTTTAAACGGACATTAACTCTCCCCCTTAATCAAAACGTGATTGTAATTGGCCCCTCACCCTTTTACTACAAGACATGTAATCTGCCGCCGCGTGAAGAGAGAGAGAGAGAAAAAAAAAAAGTTGCTTTTTTCCAAAATCTCTTCAAACCGACCGCACTAACTTGTGTTTCCCCCTTTTTTTTGAAGGTTTGATATTGGAAAAGGGGGCATGGAGTAAGGTGTAAGCACTTAGCTAAGCATCCTAGATTTATCTTATAGTCCCTTTCTATGAATAGAGTGAGGTTTTTTTTTTTGTTTTGTCAAAGATTTTTATGTATGAAGGTTTATTATTGTAATATATTTCTAATCTTTTCATATGAATAATATGAGAAGTTTGGAGTTGTATGTGTGGATGTGTTTTGGTTTTGGATAAATTTTAATGGATAAAATGGATGATTTCTATTTTGCGTGTCGACTTGATTTAAAATGTACAAATTTGTCTCATAAGTAAATCGCTAATAATTTTTAAATTTTTTATTTCATATAACATCTTTAATTTGGATGTTTTGTTAGTAAATTAAGGCCCAATATACGAATATATGCATTCACTATAAGATAAAATCGAATGGCATGCTTAATGATGCTTTAATTATTAAATAACAAAAAAAGTAAAAGAGAAGCTGTATTTGGTTCACATGAATGGGCCGGGCCCGATCCAGTTATGAGTATATAATATGGGTGTTTTAACAGACAAATTTTCTTTTCATTATTTTTCATTAATGACGAAAAATTTGGATTTGCCCATTCTGGACCCAAACAAAGTGATTTAAAGTCCAAAGACTTGAGCCGTCCAAATTCATCAAGGATGGAAGATTTTGAATCACTTCCATTTGAGGTGCCTCCATCTCAAACGATACCACTTCAAAGAGCTTTTCAGGTTTAATGAAATCCAACAAAGAGATTTAAGCTAGCAATCCAATCTGAGCTGACTTGACGGCGTAATCAAGTCACTTAACAATTGTTCCACTTTTCTTTTTTCATCCGTTCCACTTCAATTGTCTCATTACTTAAAAAATGCAATTTTTTCACAATCGTCAATAAAATATTAATTTCACTCAATTTACTTTACATTCACACTCCTTAATTATTGTGTCCGGTCAACCCAGGACAATTCATCCGAGATGGAGGGAGTAATTGATTGAATACATGGACTTCCAATTTTTTTATTTTTTTTGGATAAAATATGGATTCCATTTAGACAATCACGGCGTGACCCACGAGAATATCAGAATATGTTGTACCCTTACATCAAAAGGACTGCTCGAAATGTAGTGGTGTAAATAAATTATTTATAACTAAGAGATCATGAGTTTGAATTTATTTAAAATATTTAGGTGTGTGAATTTAAATTAATATATTATTATTAAAATAAAAAAATGGGCCAGTAAATCGATTGCCCATTTGTGGAAGCAACAAGATTTGAAATATTGTGCGCCAAAATATTCTGGTTGCATTTTGGAACTTGAAAGACAACGAATTAATAAAAAGTCTGAAAAACGAAGGATTACTTTTTTTTTTTTTGGAGAAAAGCCCAGACAGTTCAGGACGGCAGGCCCATTTATAATAACACAAAAATACACCATAATCTTTTTTTAATCATCTATTAAATTAATGCTTTTAATAGTTTTAATACTTTTAAGTTACCTTTGAGATCGTGTGTGAAAACGAGACGACATCATTTTAATATATTAGGTTAATGTAAAAATAATGTATTGTAATATATTGTGTGCTATAGTCTTGGAATATACAATTCTTAAAACTCGCAAAGGTTAGATATAATGTATTGTTAGATGTGAAGAGTGAGGGGGTACTTGGGCAGGTCCTATAATTTTGAGAATTCCTGTGTTAACGAAATAAATGGTGCTTCTATTTTCATTCAATAATCAACTATAAGAATATTAATAAATATAAATAATGTATAGTAACCTAAATTTCTATATAAAATTAATATATATTAAGTTTATTTATTAATATTTTTAGTTTGGCTACGGTTAAATATTTTTTATTTTATATTAGTTTTTCTGAAATAGTGCTTCTTATTAATTTGGAGGTCCTGGTGGGACGCACCTCCTGCTCGGCCGGCCTTTGGGTGTAATTCTTTTAGTAAATGTATTTTGGTAATGCAGATGGAATTAGTAAAGCTGTATAGTAGCATAATAACACATGTTAAGAATTTGATCTTTTTCATGCATATTTTACTTTCGGAATTAGGTTATTCGACGACATCTTTTTACTATATATATATATTGCACATGTGAAATATGCTGATATTTTTTTCATTTTTCCCGTATGAGGAAATTTGTAGATCATAAATTCAGTAAGCATGACTTGTCTACGCAATTTATTTATTTATTTTTGGTGTATTTTTTCAGTTAATAGGCAGGTACGTGTTTGGTTCATTCTCGTTAAAAAATATAATTTTATAAGAAACGAAAACCTCGTGATTTCACATTTCGACCGAATCCTCGTGCGCAAGTCTTAGCAATAAACAACTGAATTATATTGACTGAATAATATGTTAAAATATCTTTTTTTTTGGTTTTCTAATATAATATCGATTAATATGTAACGTGTAATATAACAAAAATAAAATGGCAAAAAAAAAAAAAAAGGTTACATCATGAATTTTTAAACAATATGTGTCACGCCGATGTCAAAATCAATTAGAAAAATAAGTAAAGTTAATATTACTCAATAATAATATGTTCACGTTACCCAACTTACCCTTGACCATTACCCAAATCAACAACTTCTTTCGGCATATTCACATCACTTTACTTGGCCACCAATGAATTGTATATTTCCAGTCAAAAATATTTTTTACTGTCAATCAAAATATTAAAATTTTAAAATAATTTGACTTATCGTACAAACATATTAAATTGAATTTGATTTTGTTTTTCCAACCTTGAAGAATGCTCAAGTCAATAACCCAATGTACAAAATTACTTTATTTGTCCATAAATTAATATATATTTTTAAGAATGTCAAACGAGTCAATCCATTAATTTTTGGATCGGCTCTATTAAACTAACATTGTATAATTTAAATGTAGGAACCAATTTAGTTTCTTATTTTAAATTAGCTGTCGGCAAGGGGGAATTAAGGAAATTAATATTAAGGATACAATTTATGAATAAAATAAATTGGGATACAATGTAAAAAATATATATAAATAGTATGTGTTGAAGTTTGATTTTTCGGAATAGACGTAGCACTTGGAACCGTTAAATAGAATTGTAACGCCCCCATCTGACCTTCCCAATATGAGGCCACGTTACATTGATGTTTCAGGTTTTAATGAGCATTCAAGATACACAAATAAGAAAAAGACTTGAATTAAAATAAAAGATAGATAAACATTAGAAATAATTCTTCGAGTCAAACAACAAAATAGAAATTCAGTCGAACAAACATTTAAAAGAGGGAAGGGATTTTCAGAGCGTGTAGCAGCGTGTGTGTAACGTGATGTTGACATGTATATGATGATACATGTCACATGATCTATTAAACTTTATAACCCTCTTCACCTCACCAGCTTACACCCGCTACCTCCATCCAAGCTGCTTAACCTGCACGTTTTAGAAATAACGCGAGGGCTGAGTACTTTCGTACCCAGTGAGAAACATGCCAAAAACATACATTATATAGGAAACATGTTATGCAACTCACACAGCTAAACACGGGGATTTGTTGAAAAGAACCGTGTTAGCCAAAACATTTTATTTCACACGCGTGTTATTTTAGGTATTATCTTATCTGTTTCAGTGTTGTAACTGGAAGTTGGCCGGCTTCCAAGTTACGATGATCAGTTAGGGATGTATACACACTCAACCTACTGTCATCTAGAGTGCACTAATCTCAGAAATCCTTGTTGAGACCCGATCGCTTATTATTCAACAATTAAATCTCCACAATCAATCTCATTCACAATTCCACATTCAAGTATAACAAATTCCACCTTATATCTTCCAATTCCCATCATATGGAGTCGCTACTCCATATGTACTAATTGAGTTCTAGCGCAGTTATGAGAATTTGGTTCCAAATTCAATAGTTATTCTCTCTTGTCGTTGGGAAACGACAGAGGACAGATAAGATAACACAAAACAAGCAAAACAGTTATACACATTTTGAAAGGAAAAACACGCATTTGTTTTTATAGTTGAAATAGTTCCCCACCTCGTTCTTTGGCTCTTAGTTAGATGCTTCTTGAAGATTGAGCTCAGCGTTCCTCGTTCTCAATTTCCTACAATCAACCACGGTTTACCAAATTAGGATAAATGATCTAGGACCATGATATAATTAACAATTCTAAACCAACTCTTTCTCAATTTAAGTCTCCCCTAATTCCTTCCTTTAATCTTCCATTAGAATCGGACAATCATCTCATATTTGCCTCAATCCTAATATGATTCTCATAATTCCCTTCAATCGCATTCAATATCGTCATACTCGTAATCCAAAACCAAACACCTATCAAATCATATTTTCATGCTTAACATGCTTTCCATTTCATATATTAAACTTAGGAATTGGAAGAATTCAAAAAGGGATGAAAAATAGCTCAAAAACCAAGTTTTATATTTTAAGGTCGCAGCCCATCCCGATCGGAATGAGTCTGTCCCGACCGGGATCCATCCCGAACGGAATGAGTCCGTCCCTACCGGGATGGACAATTTTTCAAAAATTTCTTCTGGCCGTGCCTGATTTTGAACGGAATCCCTCCATCCCGAACGGGATGGAGTTCGGCTCCTGCGCGATTTTGCCGTGGGTTATCCCGAGCGGAACGCCTTCGTCCCGTTCGGGACGAGTCATCTTCCTCGCGACTCCAGACCCTGAAACCTCAATTTTCCTACGATCTAACCACCCAATTCAACATGCAATCATATATAATTGATCCTTAGACGCCTTAGAACTCGAATCTAGCTTCCAATTTCAATTTAAACGCACGATTTAAAATATGGAAAATCTCACCGGAATATATGTTGGTGGCGGCGGTGGAACGGCTTTCCGGCGACAATCCTTGAGGTTCTCGGTCTCCAAAAGTTCTCTTGCACATGAGGAATACGAATATTCACATTTTAGCTCGAGAATTTCAAGTATAAACATGATTCAAACCAAAATCGCAACTCACCCAAACTTTTTCGGCGAGTAACTTCTCTCTAGGATATCTAGCTCGATTCTCAACCCCACGAGCTCCACTATAGCTCGATAGAAAGCTTGAAGAGTCAGCTTTCAAATGGCGGTGGTCTCGCGTCCTATGGTGGCCGGAGTCGGCCGGTGGCTCGTCGGAAAGTGGAGGTGACGGGGTGGTGTCTGAAAATTATGAACTCCCTGCTCTCTCTTCTCTCTCTTCGATAGAAATAAGATAAGGGGGGTAGACTATGGTAATAAGCATATATTATACATATAATAATACATATTCCACCATATAATAATTATACTCTATTATATCCATGTATATAATTATTTAATACTTATATAATCCAATATATCTACATATATACATGTATATATATGTATATACATCAATTCCCAATACCAAATACTTCCAAAAATACATGCAAACACATCCAAATCCCATTCTCCAACACATATTATCTCCATAAGATCCTCCAAATCTCTCAAAATATGAATATATATCTCAATTTAAATCCCCAAAATTCAAATAAATCACTCCCAATTATTTCTCAATTGAGATATATTCATTGTTACTTCCGAACTATTTAAACAAGATCGAAATTAAACACGGGGTATTACATCCCCTCACCCTTATAAAAATTTTCGTCCCGAAAATTTATATAGCTTCAAAAAGTTCGGGATATCTATCTCTCATCTTGTCCTCTAGCTCCCATGTTGCTTCCTTATGACCATGATGTCTCCACAACACTTTAACAAGCGGAATTGACTTATTTCGGAGCTCTTGTATCTTTCGATCCATAATAGCCTCTGGCTTTTCTTCATATTGCAAGTTCGGATTAAGAGTCACCTCTTCCTGACGGATCACGTGTTTCGGGTCGTGTACGTACTTTCTCAATTGAGATACGTGAAACACACTGTGAATATTGCTCAAGTTTGGGGGTAATGCCAATCTATACGCCACTGGACCTATGCGTTCTAATATCTCGTATGGTCCCACGTAGCGCGGTCTCAGTTTTCCTTTTACCCCGAAGCGTACTATTCCCTTGGAAGGTGAAACTTTGAGGAAAACCTTATCCCCAACTTCAAAACATAATTCTGCCCTCCTAGAATCGGCATAAGACTTCTGCCTACTCTGTGCTTCTCGGATTCTCTCTCTGACTTGCCGGACTATCTCAATCATCTCACCCACTATTTTCGGTCCAACAATCTTTCGTTCTCCTACCTCATCCCAATATAGAGGTGAACGACACTTCCTTCCATATAGTGCCTCATAAGGAGCCATTCCGATGGTTGCTTGATAACTATTGTTATAAGCAAACTCGATCAAAGGCAAAATTGGTTCCCAACTGCTCCCTCGGTCTAACACCACAGTTCTCAACATATCTTCGAGAGTTTGAATGGTTCTCTCAGACTGACCATCCGATTGAGGGTGAAATGCCGTGCTAAAATTTAGGCGTGTCCCCAATTCCCGTTGTAAGCTCATCCAAAATTGAGATGTAAATTTTGCATCTCTGTCAGACGTGATTGACTTTGGCACTCCGTGCAGTCTGATTATCTCTCTGACATAAATCTGAGCTAATTTATCTGACCCATAATTTACCTTAATCGGTAAAAAGTGAGCACTCTTCGTTAGACGATCCACAATAACCCATATCACCGTATTCCCTTTCTGTGACCTTGGTAATCATGTCACAAAATCCATGGTAATATGTTCCCATTTCCATTTAGGAATGTCTAACGGCTGTAATTTCCCATACGGTCGTTGATGTAAAGCCTTAACCTGCTGACATATCAAGCACTTCTCTACATACAAGGCTACATCCTTCTTCATACCGTCCCACCAGTACTTGGTTTTTTGATCTTGGTACATCTTAGTACTTCCTGGGTGAGCGGTATATGGCGTATCATGTGCTTCACTCAATATTTCGTTCCTTAATTCCTCACTGCTCGGCACTAAGATTCGATCTCTAAACAACAGTGCGCTGTCAGTTGTTTCCCGATATTCTCCCACTGGCTTAGTTCTCAATTTCTGACGCAATTTCTCAATCTCTGCGTCTTCTTTTTGTGCTTCCATAATTCTCTTCCTCAGATCTGGCACTACTGATAAGACTGTCAATTTGCACCTCTTCCTTTCAGAAGGCGAAATCACTTCTAGATTGAGTCTCTCGAATTCCCTGATCAATTTGTCTTCTCTTGTAAGCATACAGCCTAACTGAGTTTCTCCTTTCCTGCTTAAGGCATCTGCTACTGAATTTGCCTTTCCTGGGTGATAATTTATGGTTAAGTCGTAGTCATTCACGAGCTCTAACCATCTTCTCTGCCTCATATTCAAATTCTTTTGTTCGAAGAAATACTTCAAACTCTTATGGTCTGTGAATATGGCACACTTCACCCCGTAGAGATAGTGTCTCCAGATCTTCAACGCGTGAATCACTTCTGCTAATTCTAGATCATGAGTTGGATAATTCATCTCATGCGGCCTCAACTGTCTTGATGCGTAAGCTATCACCTTTCCATCTTGCATCAAAACACAACCTAACCCATTCTTCGAAGCATCAGTATAAACTTCAAAATTCTTATCTGGCTCTGGCACTGCTAGAACTGGCACGGTTGTCAACAACTACTTCAACTTCTGGAAGCTTTCCTCACATTCCTGTGTCCATTCAAACTTGACATTCTTTTGTAGTAACTGGGTCATCGGCCTCGCAATCTTCGAGAAGCCCTTGATGAATCTTCTGTAATAACCGGCTAATTCCAGAAAACTACAAATTTTATTCTGCGTAGTTGGTGATTTCCAGTCCATCACTGTCTGGATTTTGGCTGGATCTACCTTAATTCCGTCTGCCGAAACAATGTGTCCCAAGAATGTCACTTCTCTTAACCAGAACTCACACTTACTGAATTTGGCGTACAACTTCTCATCTCTCAGAGTCTGCAAAACTGTTCTCAAATGTTGTTCATGCTCTGCTTCACTCTTCGAGTATATCAGAATATCATCTATGAAAACCAAAACAAAGTTGTCCAAATACGGATGAAATACTCGATTCATCAAGTCCATGAATACTGCAGAAGCATTCGTGAGTCCAAACGGCATTACTACAAACTCGTAGTGGCCGTATCTAGTTCTGAATGCTGTCTTTGGAATGTCTTCTTTCCGAATTCTCAACTGGTGGTACCCTGATCGAAGATCGATCTTAGAAAACACTTTAGCTCCCATGAGCTGATCGAAAAGATCATCGATTCTCGGTAATGGGTATCTGTTCTTTAATGTTAGTTTGTTTAGCTCTCAGTAGTCAATGCACATACGCATCGATCCATCCTTCTTCTTAATGAACAAAACCGGTGCACCCCATGGTGACACGCTTGGCCTGATATAACCCATGTCCAACAATTCTTGAAGTTGAACCTTCAGTTCTTATAACTCCTTCGGGGACATGCGGTACAATGCTTTAGAAATTGGTGCCGCACCCGGTTCCAGATCAATGGTGAACTCTACCTGCCTGTCTGGCGGCAACCCCGGTAGTTCCTTAGGAAATACGTCTTCGAACTCTCTCACTATTGGAACATCCTGTACAGTCAATTCAGGCTTCTCTTCTCCTTCCAAATACACTAAGAAGGCTTGATTTCCGACCTTACGCAACAACTTCGTTGCTTGAAACGCTGAAATCATGGGTACTCTCTGCCTTTTCTTAAATCCATGTACAAACGCCTCCTCATTCCCTAGCTGAGGAATAATTACTCTTCTCTCACGACATAGGATCGTCGCCTTATTTTCTGACAGCCAATCCATTCCTAGGATTACATCTACGTCATGAATATCCAAAACGTTCAGTTCAGTTACTTGAATTTCATTCTCGTTCATCTTGATTCTCAAGTCTCGGCACACTAAAGTAGAAGTAGTTATTTCTCCTGAAGGTATTGCTACGTTCAAGTCCTGACTGTTCTTTTCTACTTTAAGTCCTAATGCCTCAACACATGCAGATGAAATGAATGTATGCGATGCTCCAGTATCGAATAATACCATAACAGGTATATCATTAATGCATCCCATACCTGCCAGATTACCATCATCTTGGTTTCCATACGCTCTGGCTCTCCTCGGCTGTTCGTTTCCACCTTGCTGGTTCCCTTCTTGGTTCCTCGGCGGCGCCTGATTACCCTGCCGACCTCCTTCTCGATTTCCAACATTGCCCCTCCAAGGCTGGCGGTGACCCCTGATTGCTCTCAACTGCTGATTCCCGGGTCTTTGAAAATTCTAACGGTTGCCTCCCTGGGCTGGCGGTGTAGAGCAGTTGCTAGCATAATGGCCTTGACCTCCACAGTTAAAACATCTAACCACATTCCCCTGACATCCTCCAGTGTGTTTTCTACCACATCTTTGACAGTTTTGCGGCCCTGCTTGATCACGCCTCTGAAATTGGTGAGGGTTAGGGTTGAACCTTTGGAAGTTCTGCTGATTTGGCCTTCCTTAAAAATTTTGTTGTCTGCCCTGGTCATGGCGCTTCTGACTACCTTGACCTTGAATGAATTGCCTTGGCGGCTCCTCGAATTTCCTCTTCTGGTTTGATCCAGAAGCCTGCGCCTCATGCGCTCCCCATTCGGGCATTTCCTTCATAGTCTGAGATGCCTCAATATCCAAAGCGTGGCTCAGCAATTCTTGGTAACTCAAACCCTTCATGGTGGCCAACTGCGTACGAATGTCCTTACGCAACCCATCTCTGAACTTCTCAGCCATCTTCTGTGGCGTATCCACCAGATGTGGCGCCATCTGCAGAAGTTCACCAAACTTCGTATCATACTCTTCAACTGACAACTTTCCCTGTTCAAATAAAAAGAACTCAATTGTTCTCTCCCTCCGATACTGCTTAGGGACATACTTCTCGAAGAATGCCTCTTTGAATCTCTCCCAGCTGATGTGATCCATTTCTGCTGGTGTGATGGACTTAACATAAGTCTCCCACCATCTATCAGCCTTACCCTTGAGCTGGTAGGACATGCAATTAACCTTCTCCTCCTCGGAGCACCTCATGTGTTTAAATATCTTCTCGAGTTCTCTGACCCAATCCTCGGTGGCGGTGGCTCCTTCTGTACCATCAAAGGTCGGTGGGTGTTGTTTCCTGAACGTCTCTACCCACATAACTGATGGGATTTCTGGTGCATATCCTTGAGGTGGCGGAATTGGTCCATGCTGTCCCGCGGCCTCTTCATCATCTGATATGATTTCCAAATCCTCATATTCTTGATTTGCAGGGACTTCTTCCCAATGTGGTTCCTCAAAATTCTGCTGTGGAATAGCTCTTCTGTAGGGTTTTCCCGTGAACTGAATCACCAAAACCAAACTGAACCGGATCGGATCTATGGATATTGCTCATAATACAAATTCACAAAACCCTAGCATGCTCCTATGAATTTAATACAAGAATTGTGGATTAGGGTTTTACCGTTACTCCGACGAGTCTGATCCGATCTTTTGCGTTTGAATTCCGAATCCAATTCAACCACGCAATATCAATTGTCTGCGGAAACAGAAATTAGAACCCTAATTTCAAGACAATTAAAATCGAAAACAAAGAGGGAAAGAGAAGAAAATCTGTTCTCCAGATTAGATCTTCAGATCTGTATCCCGGCGCTGTTCAGATCTACTACTGGTGAGGACTCCGTAGATCTGTGGCTTGAGCAGGACCAGAATTCGAGAATTATCCTCCTTTTCTTTCCAGTCGGCGCCCCCTCTCTCTCTGCCTCTAGGGTTTCACTGATTTGAATGTGTTCAAAAGTTACTAGGGTTTCCAGAGAGAGTGGTCTATTTATAGACCCAGGGTTTTATCCCTAATGGGCTACTGGGCTCAATTCAGCACACTTATTTGGGCCAGACCTGGGACCTAATGCAAATAATAAAGTGGGCCCCCAATTAATTAATTCCCATGTCCACAACCCAGGACACAATTAATTAATTAATATTAATTCTTTTTCACCACAGAATTAATACTGACCTACCCCTTTATTACCACGTTGTGAGAACGGGCTGCATTTATTGAGAATCCCCATATTTAAGGTTACCGGACATTCATTAATTAATCGGAGCCTCTGACAAAGCTCTACCTACAATTAATTAATATCTTATAATTCCTGAGTAGTACCACTCAAACCTTATCACTCGTGCCTGAACTTAATCAGCCTGCAGGACTTTGACACGATGAATGTTATTGAGCTCCTCAGGGAATGTCCCCATCCTATTACTCGGATATGGTTACCTAAGTTCAGTCTCAGGCGGTACTACACGAATCGCTGTTACCCAAGATGCGGATATACAAGCGCGCTGTGTTGGCTCTCCACCATGGCAAGTCAAAGCAACAGTCAACCCGTGCAAACCCCTGAACCTTCGTTAGGGTTTGGACTCAATCAATATAACGAGATCTTTTATTTGCTGATGTCAGACAGACGAATATATCTCACTGCGGTCCATCAATACGCCACCTCTGCGTACCAGCATGTCAAGTAACCAAGACAGACTACTTATTCAGACAATGCCGCAGCCATCCGGACAGACGTATCCTCATATGCTGTCTCGGCTGTGATCATGGTTTATGTCTCACTAGGTCAAGTGATCATACTGTCTTCTGCGATCTACTACACGCCGTATGATCGTCCCTATCGGTGAGACAAGAGGATACCATTATTCATACATGTACGATTGTTAACAGATAGGAGAAATAAACCGTTGTATACACATTGTAATAAATGTTTTAAGTATACAAAACCCATCAATCTCCCACTTATACTCAAAGCATAACTAAGCTATTACAGAGTATACAGTTTGTCTATCTAGTCTGCTGTCTCTAACCACTATCAGTGGTTGGCAACCTTCTGCGGCAAGCTCTTTGTAAATGGATCAGCAAGATTGTCAGCAGTGTCAATCTTCTCGATCAGCACATCGCCCCTCGATACGATTTCTCGTATGAAATGGTACTTTCTCTCTATGTGTTTGCTTGCCCTGTGAGACCGCGGTTCCTTTGAGTTAGCCACTGCACCAGAGTTATCACAATAAATTGTGATGCTCTTTGGCAAACTCTGAATCACGCCCAACTCTAAAAGGTAATTCCGGAGCCACACCCCCTCTTTCGAGGCGTCGGAGGCGGCGACATATTCCGCCTCCATGGTGGAGTCAGCAATGCATTTCTGCTTTGAGCTCCACCTCCCAGGGTAAACACATAACCTGAGGTCGATTTCTTCTCATCCTGGTCCCCTTGGAAATCCGAGTCTGTATAACCCACAGGGCACAAATCCTCACTTTGATAAACTAGGCAGAAATTCCTAGTTCTTTTCAAATACTTGAGGATATGCTTCACAGCAGTCCAGTGCGCCTGTCCAGGGTTAGACTGATATCTTGCTACCATGCCAACGGCATAACAAATATCAGGCCTGGTACACAACATCGCATACATGAGACTACCCACTGCCGAAGCATATGGTACAAGACTCATCTCGTCTTTTTCCCGCTGTGTCTGAGGACACTGCCCGATAGAAAGACGAACATCATGACGGAAAGGTAGCAAACCTTTCTTGGCGAGTTGCATGTCGAACCGGGCTATCACAGTATCCACATAGGATGCCTGGGATAAGCTCAACATTCTTCTTTTACGATCTCGAGAGACCTTAATCCCAAGAATGTAGCCAGCCTCACCCAAATCCTTCATTTGGAACTGTTCAGATAACCAAACTTTGATTTCGGACATCACTCCCTCATTGTTTCCAAATATGAGTATGTCATCAACGTATAGTGCAAGGAAGACCACGCTCCCACTGACACAAAGTCGGTAAACACAACTTTCGTTCTCTAACTGTGCAAATCCATAGGATTTAATCACATCGTTGAAACGTAAGTTCCACGACCTTGAAGCTTGCTTAAGTCCATACAAGGACTTCCTAAGCTTCCAGACAAGATGTTCTTCGCCCTTGCTTATGTAACCCTCGGGTTGCTGCATATAGATGTCCCTACCTTCTTCAAGGTAACCGTTTAGAAAAGCGGTTTTGACATCCATCTGCCATATCTCGAGGTCCATATGCACAGCTATGGCGAGGAGTATCCGGATGGATTTGAGCATGGCTACGGGTGAAAAGGTTTCGTCATAGTCAATGCCCTCTTTCTGACTATAACCCTATGCCTGCCTGGCCTTGAAAGCCGTAATCTTTCCATCCGCCCCTTTCTTTTTCTTGTATACCCATTTGCACCCTATGGCTCTAAAGCCATCCGGCAAATCAGTTTTCTGGTATACATCCATAGCAGTTATGGATTCTATTTCAGAATCCATGGCGACTTGCCATTTGGCAACATCCTTGTCCCGCACTGCCTCTTCGTAAGTCAATGGGTCAGAGTCCTCATGTTCGTCTTCCGGGCTCAAGTCCGAAGACTCACCCACGAACATGTACCTTTCCGGTTGGAAAATAACTCTCCCACTGCGACGAGGCATCAGTGCCGTGTCAGTAGTAGGTGCAGTGACTTGTGGTCCTGCACCTTGCACTGAAGAACGTATCTGTGGTGCTGTACCTCTCACAGGAGCACCCACATCTACACGTTCCCCTTCCCTTGGAATTGCATTCTCGTTCTCAATTTCTTGAAGAACGATATCACTCCTTGACTTGTGATTACTCACATACTCGTCCTCCAAGAATCTAGCGTTGGTGCTAACAACGACTCTTTGACTCTCAGGACAGTAAAAGTAACCACCTTTCGTTTGCCTGGGATACCCTATGAACAGCATTACTTTTGACCTGCTTTCTAATTTATCAGGTACCTTCGATAGTACGTGTGCCGGACAGCCCGACACTCTAAACTTGCACAAACTAGGTTTGCGACCAAGGAAGAGCTCAGAAGGCTTCTTAGGAACTGATTTAGAAGGCACCACATTAAGCACGTAAGCTGCTGTCTCCAATGCGTAGCCCCAAAACGAAATTGGTAAGTTTGCATAACTCATCATTGACCTTACCATCTCTAGGAGAGTCCTATTTCTTCTTTCAGCTACACCATTTTGCTGGGGAGTACCCGGTGCAGTCCACTGGGATGTAATCCCATTTTCTGACAGGTATTGCAGGAACTCGTTACCGAGGTATTCGCCTCCGCGGTCAGATCGCAGTGACTTGATAGTTTTCCCGACCTTCTTTTCTACCTCAGCCTTGAACTCTTTGAATTTCTCAAAGCATTCAGACTTGTAGCGAACCAGGTAAACGTATCCGTACCTTGAGTAGTCATCAATGAAAGTGACGAAATACTCGTACCCTCCACGAGCCTGCGTGGACATCGGTCCACACAAGTCAGAATGGATCAACTCCAACACATCCTTTGCTCGAGACTGACTAGCCTTGAAAGGCCTAGTAGACATCTTGCCCTCGATGCAGGATTCGCAGACTTGATAAGGTACAGCCCGGACTAAGTCCAATGTACCGTCATCTGCAAGTCTTTGAATCCGCTTCAAGCTGATGTGACCAAGTCTCAAGTGCCAGAGATATGTAAGATCCTTATCAGAAGAAGTAAGTTTTCTCTTCCTAGGATTATCAATTACGGATGAATTACATGCAATGCTTGCGGAAGATTTATGATTACAGTTAACAGCATAGAGAGAATTATTCAGCATTCCACGACAGATAACACCGTTATTACCAATGATAGAAACACCACTATAAAAAATAACTGAATATCCATCAACATAAAGTTTGGAAACTGAAATAAGATTCCGCCAAAAATCCGGCACGTACAAAACATCTCTCAATGTTAAAACAGAATCGTCAAAGTGCAAGGTAAAATCTCCAATGGCAGCTGCACTCACTTGTGCTGCGTTCCCCATTGAGATGGTAACCTTGTCATTCTTCAGCACCCTCCTCGGTGTGAACCCCTACAAAATGTAACAAACATGATCAGTAGCTCCAGTATCCACTACCCACGAATGAGTAGAAACCGATGCTAAACATGTTTCCGTTACAAATGCAAATGACGTACCTTGACCTTTACTTCCGCATGCCTTCTCACTTGAAGTGACACCAACCCTCTTCATTTCATTTGACTTCTTCTCACGTGATCTGCGATGAATCAGATTCATGCACACAGTATGAACCACATCTTTCAATGTGCCCAGGCTGTGCTCAAGATCTGATAACTCAGACTCCCATGAAGGTACGAAGGACTGTCCCGCTATGAGATCAGTAAGCAACTCCTTGAAAGAGTACTCACTTGTCTTAGCTACATCCATCTTAAAGTCATAGAAAGAAAGTGGTAATGAGTTCAGGATAATATCGATCTTGGCCCGTCACTGATATTTCCACCTCCACGTGTGAATCGTTTCATGGTGTTATCCATGATTATTACATGCAGTGTCACCGAACTACCATCAACCATTCTCTTACAGACAAGGTCTCTAATGAGATCACAGTTGACAGTTCGTTCCACTTCACCATACGTTCGTACCAAGTCCATCCAGATTTCCATAGAGCTAAAATAGCTCATGTACTTGAGCCTCAGTTCTCTAGAAAGGTTATCTGAGATTAACTTGTAAGTAAAATCCTCAGAAGCCACCCAACTATCATAGAACTCCTTCTCTTTTCTAGACACTTTATGGTAACGTGGTTCAAGTGGCATCATATTAAGAACAAACATGTGTTGCTTAGTCAGGAGAATATATTCAATGCAATATCTCCACTCATGGAAGTTCGGACCAGTAAGAGGATTGAGAGCAAGTATATGATCGACAGTAGATATAGACATATCTGAAACAATAAAGAATCTTAAATAAGAACATACATGTTGAACTTCGAAAACAAATGCATTGAAAACCTTTTAACAAATCAAATACAAACGTTTTCCACTAATTGCCCAAGAGTTCCCACCGCAAGCTACACTCGTAGACGTTTACGATGTCACCCTCAACCAGAACTGCGGGTTTTAAGCCCCAATCCATTTAATTTCACTACCATGTCAGGAAGCTTTTGACACTAGAAATTAATAATTAGTGAAAACCTTAGACCAAGCCATCCTTACAAGAACAGGGATGCAATTCTTGCATTATATTCTAAGATTCTTCTAAGCGATTAACCACAAATTTAACTCCGGCCAAAAGAGACAGTTTAGCATGGCACGTAACCATACCGCACAGCCCTCAAAGCTTTTGTTATCTTTAATTTAAATCAATCCTAGAATACTTGTGAAAGAGGTCTACGCAAGCTACACTCGTAGACGTTTACGCAAAGCCCTCCCACTATTCACATGATTTAAATTGTTTGTCTAGAAATCCCAACAACTGTACCCATGCACCTCCAGGAACTAGCAAGCTACACTCGTAGACGTTTACTAGAGCGAGAGATACACTTACAGCCTAGGACCGCTTTGTGGAGGTCTGTTGATTTTAATTAAAAAATCCGCTTAGTATTTTTCTTTTAAAAGGTTTCTTTATGCGCACACATAATTTCTTTTTGTCACTATATTTCCCAAATTTTTGCATGTAATAATACAAGCCCAAAAATTCCCAAAATATAATCCAACAAAAGAAATTAATCACATAAGCATGCTTGGAAAGCTGTAAATAATAAAAGCAGTAAAACATGCTTTTCCTATTATCTACACATGCTTAATTGCGCACATAAATAAATCACATATCATACGAGGACAATTAAGACAAACAAAAATTCCTCGTGGCCCCAAAATAAATAGAAAATAAAATCTATCTATTACAATTTGAATTTTGAATTAATTTGGATATATCCAAATCTTTTCAAATCTTTCCAAATCTTCAAGGGCCTCCAAATCTTCAACCACCAAATCTTTTGGATTTTTAGGCCTTTGTGATCTGATGTTTTGCCCTAACCCTAATGCAAACCCTAGGGTTTACACAGGATTGTAAAAACCATCAAAACACGAGCCACCGCGACGGGACAGCAGCAGCCGACGACGACCGAAGCCGTCGCCGCCGCAAGCCCAGCCTCGCCGCCGGCCGCCACCAGCGCCCAGCGCCGCGCGCGGCCCAGCCGTGCGCCCAGCGCCGCACGCAAGCGTGCGCGCCCCACGCTGGGCTGCTGCCGGCCGCACCCGCGCGCCGCTTAGCCGGCCGCCCGCGGTCGCAGCTCGCCGTCGCCCGCTATCGCCCTCCGTCGGCCCTGCGTCGGCTCCGTCTTCGTTCTTCGTCCTCGACCCGTTCGTTTACATAATTTGAAAATTACAGAAAATTCTATTCTATTACAATTTTCAAATCTACACTAATCATGGATTTTCTCATGATTTTACAAAAACAATTCAGCCCTACACGGATAAACCACCGCGGGCTGAATCAACGGGTTGCCACGAGGAACAAAAACCAACATCCACAATAAACAATAAATTCATACATGCATATTGAATTTAATTATGAACAACAGAGCCATAAATCAGAAACCTGGCTCTGATACCAATTGTAGGATTTTCCCATGAACCGAATCACCAAAACCAAACTGAACCGGATCGGATCTATGGATATTGCT
>JAPKLW010001861.1:0-19875 GCA_026898455.1 Plectranthus barbatus | reverse complement strand
CTCCCTGCTCTCTCTTCTCTCTCTTCGATAGAAATAAGGTAAGGGGGGTAGACTATGGTAATAAGCATATATTATACATATAATAATACATATTCCACCATATAATAATTATACTCTATTATATCCATATATATAATTATTTAATACTTATATAATCCAATATATCTACATATATACATGTATATATATGTATATACATCAATTCCCGATACCAAATACTTCCAAAAATACATGCAAACACATCCAAATCCCATTCTCCAACACATATTATCTCCCTCCAAATCTCTCAAAATATGAATATATATCTCAATTTAAATCCCCAAAATTCAAATAAATCACTCCCAATTATTTCTTAATTGAGATATATTCATTGTTACATCCGAAGTATTTAAACAAGATCGAAATTAAACACGGGGTATTACAAGAATGACAAATAATAACAAGAATACGGTAATCGATAACGGTTAATTGAAGAATTAGGAATGCAAGATAGAGCGAAATAAAATGCGAGTAGAAAATAACACCATACACCCGGTGGAATGAGCGTGACAAAGTGGTATTCTGCGACTGCTCGAGAATTGAGAGCAGAATTGTTTATGAAGTTCGGCGAATGAAGCGATACTTCCTACCCTTTGGCGCATAAACCACTGCATTTCTGCTCCTTTGAGGCATGCTCCAAAACTTCTGCACATACAGGCCTCTCGTACTGCTTCTGGTATCGCTGTTGTCTGCATTTTGAATTTGTAGAGGGTCACGAATTCATCGGGATCGGTCGTCCCAACTCCTGTCGTACACCTTTATCGCGGGAATTGCAAATCTTTCAGGAATTGGAGCATTCGTGAGTCGACTCAAAAAGGGTGAATCATCAGTCTCCGGTGACGTTAGTGATCGGATTCACCAATCCTGGTATGGCTGTCAAAGCCTTGGTGTTATGAAACGATGACAATTTGGCATACGAATTAAAGACAAGAAAATAAAGAACACAAGATTTACGTGGTTCGGCAATGTGCCTACGTCCACGGCGGAGCAGTCGAATTTTATTAACTCAGTATATCTAATACATCAATACATCATGTATTTATACTAAAACCCTACAAGGTGTAAAATTCACAAAATACCCTGTACCGTACCTCGAATTTGGCATCCGCTCGCAGGCATCTGCCTGCCTCCTTCCTTTGTCAATATATGAGCCATACCAACACTTGGTCATTTTCTGAATGCATCTCGCGACGTTCATCGCAGGTATAGGGTTCAGATTGTTCTTGATACATAGCCAATTGCTATCACAATCTTTCCGCATCCAGAGTTGCTCTCTGGTTTTGTTCTTTCAATTCTTCCATCTCCTCATGCATTCTCTGTAAATTTTCCTCAAAATTCCTCATGTTCATTGCCAAATTTCCCTCGTTAACGGACTCCATCTCCCTTCTAGATCCAGATATGTCCATCGTTTTTCCTTCTTTCAACTTCCGACAGATGGCGCCAATTGTTGTAACTAGAGTAATCAGTTGAAAGAGTACTAAGAAGGACTACAATTGAAATTAATGTTCAGAAGCCCGAAAGAATACCTCTTATGTTGGTTCTTCCTCATATTTACAATGATCGAAATCTATTAGAGGGAAGTTGTTAAATTATGGGTGTTTATAAGAGAAATATCCTGTATTTCTGATAAATTACTTGTCTTTAGGCTTGCAATCTTCATTCCCTTCATCCTAGCGATTTGAATGACTCTTATTTGGTTGATTGATGCTTGATTGGTTATTCCCTTAATAGCTTTAGTCTTCAGGCCACAATGAGTCGTTCGATCCCCACCTCTTTTTTGTACCACTTCTTCCGGTGACTGAGTCGAGCTCCTTTGCGAGATGACCTGTATGATAAGGTCGAGGTATAACACAATGTATATTTTGACAGAGAATCTGTACAGTTTTTTAAGGAGGAAAATCCATACAAAAATTGGGTAAATTTCTCCTATATATAGGCGAAAATGTGAAGAGAAAAAACCCTAACTGATGCCCTAGTCGTCGGGGAGCATGTGATCGTCGAAAATCCAGCAACTGCCCGTGACTTTCAGGATCTGTTAGGGTTAGTAACGGCTCTCCGCCACCAGGTCCCAACATGGGTTGTTTCCTCTTCTCGGTGGTGAGTTCGTCGTGGGGTCGATATAGACCCAAAGATGAGGTCGGTGGTGACCCCGATCCTTAGACTGCGCTGCCGAATTCTGTGGAAGGTCGTGGTCTTTCTTCGATGATGAGCTCTTTTTGTGGTCGATATAGACCATGAATTGGGGCCAGTTGCGATCACATGACTTAGGCGATTTGTCTCGTCTGATTACCGATTAAGTCTACAGACTATGAGCTTTGAGATGATTGGGTTTTTGACTTGTCGATCGGATTTAGGCTTCTAAAGCTGTCCCAACAATATATATAAATAACAGTAAAATTACATAATTAAAAAAAGATTTAAAAAAATTATATGTACCTCTGCCTCTGGCTGTCGGTGAGCAAATTAAGATTTACCTTTTGTTGTGAAATAATATTGTGACTTAATTATTCCATCAACTCTATCTTCATAGTAGAGTACAAAAACTATTTTCACGTTCTTCCTATTTCCGATGAGTAAAATCCCCCCCAAAAAAAAGATATAAGAATATTGGTTTAAATAAATAAATGTGGTCGAATTAATTATCGACGTTTTCTTATTTATTAAATGAATGATTAAATAAATTTGCATTGCTAGCAGCGAAAATCAGTGCCTATATATAAATATGTAATCAATTCTAATCTCTAGCTCGAGGCCTAACTTGAGCGCCCATAAATTATTAACCTCTATGTCAACTTTATATAAATATATAATAAATCATAGCTTGCATCTTCAAATTCAACATATTCTGTCATTCAAAATATAGTCAATCCCTGAAAAATTACTTTTTTTAAATATATATAATAGACTTTTATTTAAGTTATATAGTTTATATACTATTAATGTTATCAAAATATTTTTTATTATTTAATAACTTATGGTTGAAGATGATGAATAATCCAGCCAATAAACTTTTGGAATGAAAAGAAAAGTGATGTAGAAATCTTATATATATGCATATGAAATATGCTATATATTTTTCAATAGCTTGGATTGTACGATATATATCACGTTGATATAGACTTTGGTATCAGTATTAATGTAAAGTTGCTATCACCTAAATATAGATATATAGATATAGATTTATCATGCATTTCTGTTGAATAAAATTTATCATATATAATTAATCTAATATAAGTATGGTTTGAGATATTACGTGAGGGAAAAAGGTTGTTTTGGTCCTTTTTTTTTGTAATTTGTGGAAATTATCTATATATATTTGCATTATTATAATTTAATTAGCCCATAAGATTTGCCAATCTGTTTGGTTTTTATTAAATTGCCGAGTCAATTACGTCTCGTTCTTAAATTTATGTGACATGATGAGCTTCGAGATTAGCATATACAACTATATATATTTCTAATTTGTGATTGAAATTTTGAAAGAACTGTGTGATCAACACAATTAAAAAAAAAAAAACTAAAAAAATGAGCACAGTTACTTTTTAGTGAAAACGTTAGGGCACAAACTAAAAGGTAATGATGTGACTAGTCAAATAATATTTTAACATTTTGCGTAAATGTTAGGCTCCAAAAACTATGCTGATGAATATCAAAATCAAAATTAATATACTCATCCTCTCTTGTCATTTGATCCATGTTTCTTCTTTGAATGTCTTATTTATATGGTCTATTTTTAAACTTAGTATTATTTATTGCATATATTTACAAATTTACTTTTATAAATTTAACATAATTAAGAGAGTTTTAATTAATAGTTATTACTAAATATGGGTAATTCAGAAAATTTGTTCAAATATTTGATGTATTCATAAATGAGTTTAGATATTCGTACAAGTTAAAATAGTACCAAATAAATGAGACGGAGGGAGTAATAACTCAAAAAATTAAAAAAAAAAATCACTCTTTTAATTGCAGACAGTTCGCATCATTTATTCCTGGGATTTTGAATATGCAAGTTTCTCAATTATTCAGAGTCCTATTATATATTTAGTAACAAAAAAAAAAAGAAAAAACTGTATTTTATTAAAGCATATAAAATAATTATTATCAAAATTTCATTACAGCCTACCCTACTACCAACCCCAGGGGCACCCACCCACCCTCGCACCGCAATTCCTCACGCCCTTTATTCCTCTTTTGTATAATTATATGGTGTGTGTGTGTGTAAGGAGCCAAAAACCTACGCCACCTGTTGGGTTCTTGCATAAACCACTTCCACTGCCACTTGTGATCAAGAATTTGTTACAGAAAATCCTTTTAAAAAAATTGCATTTTTTCACTCATTTTCTCTCTCCCATCATCAATTTATACCATTTCTGACCTTTTTCACCAAATGGGTTTTAGGTTATAGGTCCTATGTGTATTAGGTGAGGGCACACACGTTGAGAGAATTCATCTTGATTATTTGAGGGGATCGCAGTAATCTGAAATAGAAAGGAGGAAAAGCCTTTCTTCACTGATCTCTGTGTTTTTTTTTTTTCCACAGAGAAATAAAGATTGGGTTTTTTTTAATGTCTGAAATAAGAAGTGTAATAAAGATTGGATTTTTGGGGTATCTAGAGTCTGAATTCTTGTGTGGATAGTCTGTTTGTTTCTTGTTTATTGTAATTTGGGGTTTTCTGTGTTTGTGGGTTTTGATTCCATGGCTGCTGGTGCAGAGGTGTCCGGTGAGGGAGTGGTGGGAACTGAGTCTCTCGCCGCTGTTGTTGAGCCCTCATCACCTAAGAATTCTAGCCCTCCTAGTGAGAGAATCTTTGATAAAAATGAAAATGAAAAAGATAATTTCAGTTCTGATAAGTCTGGGGATTCTGATGTCAGTAATGGTGGTAAAATTTCTGATTCGAATTCGATTGCGGATTCGAAATCAGAACTCCATGTGAAGGAAATTGTTGATATGCTGAAGAAACTCAAATTGAATCCGCTAGCCAACGAGTTCTTTCCTTCTTCTTATTATGGCCAAATGGGTGATTACAACTTGGTGCTTTCAGATAAGAATTTTGGAGATGATGGTATCCCTAATAATCGTAGGGTATGTATACTGTTTATCACATTAATTATTATTATTTTTTAATTTCTAGTTTTTGGATTGTCTAATTGTGTTGTATTCACTCTTTTTTTGTTATGGGTCTTATGCATTTCTGAATTTACTTGTGGTTCAGGATTTGTTAATTCATTTTCTTGGTTTGGTTTATGAAATAGCACTAGTCATTTATTCACTTCAACTGAGTAAATTGGAAGCCTTTTCGTTTTGTATCATCTAGAGTCTACATCTTAATATCTGTTTCTCATAATGTGATCATTTTTGATGATGAGAAATGTTTTTTTACTGATGATGAGAAATATTTTTTACTGTTGAGAAAAATTAGACGACAGGTTTTTCTCAATAGCATCTATCTAACATTGAATGTAATTTTAATGTATACTCTCTGAAGTGTTTCATGGGCTTATCAGTGAATATATTTACTGATTTTCGTGATGATCCAATTATTGCATTGTATCAACATGAGAAAGTTTTTAGCTTTCATGTCCCAATCAGTAGTTCTCCAGTGCTTTTGATGTGATATTGTAACTTTTGTATAAATCAAAATATCACATGTGATTTCTGCTGAGAAATAGGATTTTTAATGTGTATTGCAAGTGTTGAATTCTGACATGATGTATAAATAACTATATATGTAGCTCCTCTGTTTGAGGAATTATTAACCTAAGGTTACGATGCTTATTACGTTTTTTTTTTTTAAACATTTATTGATTGACAATATAATTAACAAGTGATTTTGTCTCAAGAATCACTTTCATTTATGTACTCTCTGTACCTTGTATGTAGTTATACCAACATTCTCTCTAGAACAATATATCTGGAATAATGGTCCTAGTTGCTGTATACAGTGATGGACTTTAGTAACGTGTACATGAAAAGCAATGTGAACTGTGAAGTTTCAATCATTAATATTGTAGTTACCTTTTTTATTTGAAAACACACATAATCTAATTTGTCTACTGAATTTCCCAAATGTGTATTTCTTAAATTGGGTTGGCTACTTCTTGCTTGAAGATATTCTGAGTTAACTTAAAAATCTTTGTCTTCTCAGAGAAGAAATAACTTCAACTCGAGCAGGAGGAGGATGAGTGGAAGAGCTGCTAGAGCTGAAAGGGAAGACAGTATTAGGCGAACTGTGTATGTCTCTGACATTGATCACAATGTAAGTGAAGTTGGTGATCTTCCTCTTTTCTAAGGCTAGTATGGTACATCGATACTTTTTTTTTGAATTATTAGCTGATCGATCTTTTTGCTTGTTAAAACAAGATTACTGAGGAGCGGCTTGCTGCCTTATTCAGCAGCTATGGACAAGTAAGTCGTTCTGCAGAGACTCTGTCATGCCAATATTTTATGCATGCTCAGAATTATAATTTGATTCTCAGAATGTTCAATTTGATCCTTGAATTGCCACATACTTTTCTTTTGTGAAGTCAATCACGCAAAATGCTGACTAATATTTTTCGGTTAAGATTCCAAATTGAAAATTATACTGTTTGGCTGCATTAGAGAATCATCTGTCCACTGGTTTTATGTGAATGATTAGCCACTGAGAAAATTAGAAGTATCTTATTACATTTGTCTGGATCTTGAATTAATTTGCTGGTCCACCGACTTGTTGATTGATCTTTGGTCTTGTCTCTTGATGCACAAAGCATGATCATTTCTGTGCTCATGCAATAACAAGTATGATTTCAAGGAGGTTATGTGTTTCCCTCAATCAGTGAATTTTACTCTCAGATGCCCAATAAGGACTTTTCATAAACAATGCTCATTATTCTAAAGGGTTCCTTTGCCTTATTGTTGCCCACAAATTCACAACTACGGAAAAGCTTGAATGCAACATAACTGTTGAAGATAAGAAGTTCTTTGACCTAACTGGCTACCTCTCATTCATTTATGATGAGTTTGAAGTTATGTTTTTTATCAGTCTTTACATACTTCGTTGCAGCATCGACATAGGTGATAGCAACATCCCTCTTTCTTGCTTGCATACCCTTCTATACAGTTGCTTACATATGTTTTTCTTAGGTCCGCCTATTTACTTCTACTCTATGCCCTACTCTTTTCTAGCCATTTCAGAAATCCTCTAAATGCTGGCCTTGAAAAATTGTAAGCTTGTCTGGAACTTTTAGTTTTTTAGAAATGGTATGGATTATATTTAATGGATTAGTAACTATATAGTCTTTAACTTGTTTATTTCAGAAGAAAAAGAGATCTATGCGTATCATTCATCAACTCAAACCTCACATTTGTAGTGAGATTATCCATTTACCCTGGGCAGTAAAAAAAAATAATTAAAGACCATATAATCACTAGTCTATACTTCTATTTAATATAATCTATGCGACATATTCTAACAAGTTGCATCCATTATAATGATTTTTTCTCTCTCTCACTATATCACTACATTCTTTAATATTGTACTCCCTCCGTCCCACTCCAATTGTCCCACTTTCCTTTTTCGTCCGTCCCACTTCAATTGTCCCCTTACCTAAAATGGAAATTAATACACACTCACTAATAAAATATTAATTTCATCTATCTCTACCGCATTGGTTATTGTGCCGAATCCCATGGGGACAATTCCCATGGGACGGAGGGAGTATTTGGCAAGTTTCCAGCATTTTGGTTTATCCTTTGCTTGTGTTCCGATATTTGTAGTACAGGATGGTGTTCTCCTTCAACATCTGATGAGTTGATGTTTTAGTCCACTAGAAAACTTGCATGTGCATATTTGGGTTTTTATTTTAAATACAGTAAAGTGGATTATAACATCATCGACATCATAGTACTTCATCAAGTCCTACTTTTTAATACATAGTTGTGAACCCTGTGCCTTTGAAGCAATAGGCAGGCACATAATTTTGTTAATGAAATAGTTTTTCAAATTTGTTATAACTATTACTGCTGCCGAGGTTGATTATTATCTCACCTGTATATTTGACTATTTTTAATTTTTTTTTATTGTGCTTCTTTGTCAAGAATGCATGCCTGGAGCCTTTCTTCCTGTGGCCTCAGGAGTCTTGTACGTTGATGCCCATTCATTCAATAACCATGTTTTAAGATCTTCTATAAGTGAAAGTGTGCGTACTTTGTAGAGAATTGCAACCGTTTTCTATCAGTCGCTTCATGAAACCGCCAAGCATCATGAAATGCAGCTCCTTTCTTACAGTAGTTCTTCCTTAATCTTACTTTTTAAGTCCCAATGGCAGATCAATTCAGCATACTGAGCCTCTATATTTGTTTTGCAGGTTCTTGATTGTAGGGTATGTGGTGACCCACACTCCCGGCTTCGTTTCGCTTTTGTAGAATTTGGAGATGATTGTGGGTCATCTTTTTCCTTCTCTCCCCCCTCTTCTCTTTAGTTCCTCTACATACGTGTCTAATCTCTTAAACATTCTCGTTTGTGATGTCCTAATATTTAACAGATTCTGCTAGAGCTGCGCTTAGCCTTTCTGGTACGCTCTTGGGTTTCTCACCTATCAAGGTCTTGCCTTCTAAAACTGCTATCCTTCCTGTTAATCCAACATTCCTCCCAAGGGTAAGAAATTTCCTAAAATCCATTTCTGCCGTCCAATCGTTGTTTCATATGTACTTATATATTCTATCAGCTAACTATCTTCAATTATATAATCGAATTGTATAGTCGGAAGATGAGCGCGAAATGTGTGCAAGGACAGTTTACTGTACAAATATTGATAAGAAGGTAGCTTACTATCTTTTATCATTGTAATGTTGTATTTTTATTATTTCTTAATTGTTACTTATGTTTACTTAGTATACAGAGTGTTAGAATATTTCTTTGATACTTTTTGTCCTGAGTAGGTTACGCAGGTCGATGTCAAGATTTTCTTTGAAACAAGATGTGGTGAGGTATTGAGCTTGAAATATTGTATCCAACTTTTTCTTAGTAGTGTGGTTGGCAGTTCATGACCAGATAAATCTCTTATGTTTAAGGTCTCTCGTCTGAGGCTCTTGGGCGATCACATGCACTCGACTCGAATTGCTTTTGTTGAGTTCTACATGGTAAGATATTGTGTTTACTGAACTCGTAGATCTATCTATCTGGGTGTCTTATATTTCTGGAGAGTTTTGTAAACAAATCAAATTTCAGGCTGAGAGTGCAATCCTGGCTCTCGACTGCTGTGGTGAAATCCTCGGATCCCAGCATATCAGGTACGTGTTTTTTTTTTCTTTTCCGAGTTGTGACTCAGTTCGATCCTACTCGAAAGTATGCACTATGCACTAATGGAGTATGAGAAATGTGGTAGGGTGAGTCCTTCAAAGACTCCGGTGAGGCCGCGGATGGCCCAAGCTGGAGTGCAGTGAGTGAGTGAAGGTGAAGGTTGCTGTTTCTTCTGTTGGAAGAGAGCTGCTTGGAAATAGAAGTGGTGGTCGTGAAACTTACTCTGTTTCAGCTATTCCATTTTCCTGGAAACAGTGGCATTCTTTTTTTCTTTTCTTTTCTTTTTTTAAAAATGCTCCTGAATTTAATTTCTTGAAGTTCTGAGATGGTCGGAAATTTGTTATGTTTTGTTATGTCTAAACACGAATGCTCGCTAGGTTCAGTACAAGAAATTCATCTGCTTCATTTACTGTGCCCTCAATGTGATCTCGTCATTATATAGTTTTTTTTAATGGGGTTACATTATTTGGATAGGATTTCTTTAACATTATTTAGTTTTAGACAAAGATGCTAGATGGGACTCTATGCAGACCTTTTTGCAACTTCACGAGTGAATAGGATACTATGATGTTAAAATTTGATTCATTTAATAAATTAACTTTTACTAAATAATTTCTAATAAGCTTTTATCGAGTCGAACTTCGAATAGTTCACAAATAATTTTGATTTGTATCCCTACATTTTACTATTTCACGATCATCAATATGATTTAATGCTTTCCTAATTGTCAGGCTCGATTAGGTTTTCTGACCATTGGAAAAAAGTAGAGAGATTGAATACTTTTGAAGTACTATAAGTTGTATCCGATTTCTTTTCTCAATGTAGATATAAACTATGAAGTAGTTTTTCTCTAATTATTAAAAGGTTATGTTATTTTCTATCCTTTTTCTTTTGTGGAAAATACAAATTAGGTTAATTGAGTCGAATTTTCTGGAGTTGAATTGCGTCGACATTAGGTTCTAATTGATCTTGTTTTAGTGTAGTAGATTGTCCCTCAAGCGTATCTATTAGATATGAAATGGAAATTGTAAGAACTTTTTATGCTTAATAATAGAAATGAGAAATTTGAAAAACTATGTTTTTAATTCGAACAACTACAAAAGTATAGCCACTTCTTCTAAGAGAAAATGGTTTAAATGAATATATTATCATCGCAGATTTGTTTTTTTTAAAGAAATAAAGATCTATCATCACCACCGAGTCTAAAATTAAAATGTATATTAAATAGGAATAAATCTCAATCATTGAATTGATAGCATTAATGATTGAAATTAAAACATCAAAAATTAAAAAATTAAGTATAATTCTCGTTCGTGCTTAATTACTTTATAAATCATGCTTGATTCAATTAAACATAATTTATAAAACAAAAAACACAAAATTTGGAAAAATATTCAATCTCAATCATTGATTTTTTACGATTAATAATGTAAATTTATTCTTATTTATGATTAATAGTGTAAATTCATTTTTATTTAATACAAACTAATTTTTAGTATAGAATGACCTCCTTTCGATTTATAGCACTAACTCAACAAACAAAGATACAATATAGCATCTCCTAGTAAAGTAGTGCTAAAAACACTATCTGTAATTAAAAAATTAATAAACTCGAAATTCCTTGAAAACATCTGAATTTATTAATTTAATAAATATATTACTTAATTACTTCCTCCGTTCCAATTATATAGTCCGGATTACTATTTTAGGGTGTTTCAATTATATAGTTCAATTTTAATATTTGGTATTGTTTTTATATGTTCATTTATCATTACATCCCTGAATAATCTTGAAAAATGAGTATATTAAATGTAATATTATGTAAATAAGAGGTTAATAATACTTTAAATAAGGATAATGTTGGAAGTTTATTTAAATATGAAATAATTTTTTGACAAACGTACAAGATCAAACTGGACTATATAATTAGAACGGAGGGAGTATTATTTTTTTTTAAAAAAAAAACTTTGTCTGAAATAGTGGGCATGGCTGAAACTTTCGTGGGAGGTTGGTTGTTTTTTTTTCCCAATTCGAATGTTGGACTTTGTTTAACTGTTTTAATGGTTTTTTCAGACAGCTTTAGAAAAGTCAAATTATTATTCATCATCAAAACCCAACGATACCAACCGACATTCCGCCTATTTTAAGTCTGCTCAATATAAATCGTTCATCACTTCATCCATATTATTTTTTAATTAATTCTTTTTACGTTTATCTAAACACAAATACCCCAATGCATGAGTATGACCTCTCTTGATAATCAAGACCATAGAAGCTTGAATTCATGTCTCCATAAAAGGAAAAATAAAGACATTGATAGATAAAAGATAAGGGTGTGAATATGAGCCTTTCAAACTTTAAACCAGACATTACTACATGTAGGGGCGGCGCCACCCCCAGGCTGGGGGCTGCCGACCCCTCGGTGCAAGAAACTAATTCATATATATATATATATATATAAAACATTGATTATGAAGTTTTCAAGTTTCCGCCGACCCCTCTGTTATTTTCATCCGACCCATATATCCTATAGCACTCTTGAATGTTGGCACAAATATATAGATGAATGGATAGTCCATATAAATTATTAGACCTATTTCTTAAAAAAGACATAGCCAGAATTTGATTAAATAAAAAAAAAATCATGGCCCAGCTTTATTTAAACAAAAAGAAACATGGTCCAACTTAAATTTAAAAAAATTCTTGGCCCAACTTTAACTAAATAAAAAGAACCTATCCAACTTATTTAACTAAAAACTTCAAATATATTCATTGGGTTTTAAATCGATCATGATAGTTAGTACTAATAGTAAAAGACAGTTTGAATCAGTTTAAATTATTAGATAAAGATGTTATTGGTGATCTAGCATTAACGACACACTACATTATTTGTATTTAATTATTTTAAATTTTAACTTTATAAATATTATATAGTTAGGAATTGTAATTTATGACACGACATCATAACTCGACACAAATCAGTACGATAATAATGAATTAATGATCATTATCATATTGATCCGATAAGGACTCCAAATCTTTCGTATAACTCGACACGAATCAGCATAATAATAATGAATTAATAATCATTATCATATTGATCCGATAAGGACTCCAAATCTTTCGTATTGTGTTACTGTTAGATCGTGTTATCCAATAACATATCGTATTTCTTATCACATTCATCTTACCTGCTAAGAAATTAATAAAAAATATTTTTATTTTATCATTAGTCATTATTACTCTCTTATTATTTTTAATTTTGTTATTATTATTACTACCTTATCGTGCTATCAGATTGTATTTTTAACTGGTCAATTTGTGTCGGTAACGTGTTCGTATTTAGAACTTAATGAATTGTGTAATATTTGTATTGAGCAAATCTTGTTTGTATCGAGCTTTAACATATCATGTCACAATTGTGTGGATACAATAACGATGCAGTGTGCACAAAATCACTAAACCTATATAGAGCCCCGCGGCCAATAGATCATGCATCAGCCACCGACTACATGAGACTCATGAGAGATGGAAAATTTATACAAGGAAGTTATTTTTTAAACTGACAGATAATTTTTTCTCCAAGAAAAAGCATAAAAGAGGTCAACTTTTTGCAGAATTCATTTGCCATCCCAATTGGGATATTTTCATCTCTAACATATCAATGAGTTTTTACTTTAAAATTTTAAATCCATTTCAAAGCTATTTCTTTGTTGCTTGAATCTAGGGATGATTTTGAGCACTAAAAAGAAGAAATCAAGATTTTAGGATTCTTTCCTTCTTTTATCGAAAGGCCACTTCACCTTCTCTGAAAGTTAATAAATCTTCTATTATCTAATTGATAAAAAATTATGAACAAATTAAGCAGCGTAAGCAATGAAAGCGAGACTCCCAACTAAAAAACCAGAAAATTTAAACAAAGAATGAAACGAAAAATAGAAGCTCGTGAAGAAATTAAGCAGCCATACTCAATTACTTGCAATAAACCAGTCAGGGGAAATTTAGTGGCGGCGGCGCCGCCACCATTGGTGGTATCAAGATCGCCTCAGCTTTACTAAACAGCGGTCTCAGCTAACTGATTCTGATACCAACAATGGTGGTAGCTCCGCCGTCGAACTTCGCATCAGATAATCACAATTCCGCCGCCGTGATGGAGTGGTCCTCTCCAACCAGGGAAATATAAATACTAAATTGGGGCTGTGCCTGTGATTGAAGTGGTTGTACTTTCTTTCTTCTAGTAGTACTATTATTACTACACTGCTTGTATTTCAACCAGAAAACAAAGCGGTAGTACATTTCCCCTTCTTGCGGATTAGAAAAGTACAAAAATATAAAATAAACATGAGAGAGAGAGAGAGAGAGAGGAATTGGGTGTTGGCTTGATTCGAAGTTTTGTACTACGTACTACATGAGTCCAAGTGTACCAAACTTTATCCTACTTTTATTGTGCTCACTCGCTCTAAGCCTATACTATCTTATGGATTAGTTACGTAGATGATATAATTATTACATATATTTGTTTTCATGAATGAGTAATATTTTAAAATATATAAATGTAAATGTATATAATTTATAATTTTTTTTGAGAGGCTTAAGAATTAAGCATATTCTTTCTAATTTAAGTAAGACTATACACATTGTTGACATGAGAAGACTCAGGAGGTTAATTAAAAAGTTGTGAACAAGGCTGCTCATGTTCAACCTGCAGCCATTTGGGCGCCTCTCATGTGTGCACATACACTTGACACATGGCATTCATGCCACTTATTTTTTAATATAATATAGTTTTTGTATTTTTTGAATATTTAAATTTTGTATATTTTAAATAATTATTAAAGGTAGTAAATATTCATAAAAATTTCTCTATATATCGCACACTTTGCAAAAGAATTATAGATTTGAACTACATACCAATTTATTTATTATTAATTGTTGAAGTTTTTATTTGTCAAAAAAATTTTAAGTTAGTTATGAACTTACAAAATAGTAATATTTTTAATTTTTTATATTTTATTAAAATATTGAGAAAATTAGGTTAGGTTAGGTTGCTAATGGAAGATGTAAATAATATTAGATGGTAAGTTGTGTAGTGGATAAAAGAGAAATGAATATTTTATTAAATGGTTGGGTAAATCTCCGGTTATGGATTGTCTAAAATTAAAGCATTACAGATGAGATTGGATGGCGGAATGGATTGAGTTTTTGGAGAAGGAAAGTAAAAATGAATGATGCAAGGTCCAACATGTAAGAGAGACTGAATTTGGATGAGGTTATGTTTTGTTTGGTTTGGTGAGGCGATCGATCCAGGCCAATATATAATGGATCCATCTCGATCAGATTATAGTGAAAGAGTTTAGTTTTATTAAATAAAGAGGTTGGAGGCGGATGTAAAATTTGATTATAGTGGGAGCTAGCTTGAACTAGTTAGTAACTGTATAAATATTGATAATTTCTCCTTACATCTTTTTCAATGTACAAGGTAGTATATGTATATATAAAATATTCACAAAACTAGGAAATAAATAACTAAAAGGATATGTTACAATCTCTATAATTTATTGTCTAAAATGATTTATCTTCTTCAATCTCGTCTGGAAAGACAATCTTGGTAGTGAAAATGTCGGGCAACCTGAAGAGACGAAGGAACATAGTCTTCACTCGTCGAGACTCGACGAGTTCCCTTATTTAAAATATAAAAAACCTAAGAAAATGAATCTAGTCCATCTAATTAGGCCTTTGGACGGTTAAGATCAATTTCTGCCCGAAATTAAAAAGCTGTATCGGCGACTTAATTATAGTTGCAGAATAAAGGCATTAATGACATAATTCATACCTATTAAATCTACAAAATAGGAAAATCCCTAATTTTATGCTTCATTATTCCAGTTTTTTTGGGATTTTGAATTTTAATTGATATTTTCCTAAATTAATTATTTTTATCCTTTTTTACACTCATTATATCTAGAAAAATTCCTAATTGTATGCTCCATTATCACTACTTTTTAATAATTTCGAATTTTAATGAATATTTTATGCTACATTATCCCTAATTTTATGCTCCATTATCACTACTTTTTAATAATTTCAAATTTTAATGAATTTCGATTAGAAACTGCATTCTCCTAAAAAATTGTAAAAACCTCATTTTGAAATTTCATTCGATATTTCGTTCGTGGCTTGATTCGATATGTCTGGTTTTAAAGTAATCTAAATATTAAAATCCTTGTGATTATTATACTGCAACTGTACAAGGGTATATAATGCATATTTACAGGCTTAGATAATGCATATTTGCATGTTTATATATTTTCAGATGTAAGTTGCATTATTAAGCTTGTAAATTTAACATATTCAATATGGATATCATATGAATTGTTGTAAGAATATGTTTAATTTGATATATGATTCGTAAAAAATAGATTTGAATCGAGAAAAATATAATCGTTTGATTATAATGGGAGGAAAGAGAAAATTAGGAGAGAGAGTGTGTTTAAATCTAAATAAAGAAGACAGTTACTATCTTACCCTTTTATGCATTGAGTATGTGCAAAATATGCATCGAAAATTGGAAGGGACGAGCATAATCTGTGTCGTCGATTGAAATTTTAAACGGCTGAGATCTTTTCTTATTTAGCACGGGAAATCCTATTATTATATGATCAATACTCTATATATCAAAAATTAAAAATTAGTTCATGAAAAATAAAGACGAGCTAGCCACCATTTGTATAATCTTAGGATAATGTACTACCTACAAATTTCTGTTACAAATAGATAATCTTTTATCTTTCAAAATTTTTATTGCAATTATAATCCATAAAACTCATAGTTTAAACTCTGCTCTATAACATTAATTTGAGTTTAAATTAATAAAATATAATAAAACTCGAAAAGTTAATGAACTGATTTATAATCAATAAATATAAAAATCATGCATTAATAAATCAAAACATTCAAACTAAAGGGAACTTAAAATATACTCAACAATACAAAATACACTTCATTTTCTTGTCTTTTAGATAATCAATGAGCTCTAAAAAAAAACTAAGAGCAATAAAATAAAATAAAAATTCTAAAAAGATATGATTTTTAATAGAGAAATAAGAAAAACAAAAGAATACTATCTAGCTTCGATGAGAGATAATATCTTAACAAAATGGAAAAAAATATGCAAAATATTTTGGAACACATTTTACCTATTTTTTTAGTCATTTAGATTTAGTACATATTTCTTTTATTGAAATTGAAATCGTTGTGTTTACTTAAATATCTAAAAGTGCGTCTTTTTTTTTTTTTTTCTACGTTTCTTCCCCAAACCTTCCCGAAAACCTAAGACATTTCCGCCGCCGCTGCAATATTTATTTTCTCTTCCAGATTCCGGCAATAAATCTTCCACCCACATACATATATACTAAAGAAGATTTTTCGATGCTCGTGGGGTCGGTCGCCCCCATGAGCCTCCACGTGGCTCCGCCCACCACCCCAAGAAAAGCAACCATGAATATGATATGATGATGTGTATAGCGGCAGCAATTATGGGTGAGCAAAATCGAATCAAAAACCGTAAATCAAATCGAATCGTTGGGTTTTGGGCGGTCTGGGTTGGTTTGAAAATATATGCGCTTTGGAATTGGATTGAATTTTTGAAAATTTTTGGGTAATCGGTTCGATTCGGTTTGGGTGCGATTTTAACCGAACCGAAACGAAATTTATATACATATATAAATTATTAAATATTTTATATTTATTTATATTATTATATATTCTATATAAAACATAAGATTTATTTTCTACAAATTACAAATATAAACGTAACTATCTAAACCCTATTGTGTTACCCTAACCGCAATCGCACGTTCACATTTCAGGCTGCTCCTCTCCTCACTGTGGATTTTGATTGAATCATGTTTAATATTTTTATTTGCTAAACTTATAATTATGTATTAAATTTGTGGATTGTGAATTTTTATTTTTATTACATTTGTGGATTGTGATTTTTATTGCATTAAATTGTGTTAAATTAGCAATTTCATGAAAAATGCTAATAATTTTCGGTTAAAACCGAAACCAAACCTAAACCGATGATTTGGTTTGGTTTGGTTTGGTTACGGTTTGGTTTCAATATTTTCATTTTGGAGGTTTTAGTTGAGTTTTTGAAAATTTGCGGGCTTGTGGGTTTAGTGCGGTTTTCAACCCGAACCGCCCGTTGCTCTCCCCTAGCGGCAATGCAAAATAATTTGATACGAATTTAAAATAATCCATATAAATGGGTTTGGTAAAGTCATTCTGTGTTCAGGTAAATTTCGGATTAAACTCGCGAAATCCAATTAAAAATTATGTCGGGTTCAGGTCAATTTTAGTTGACCCACGAAACCCATATGATTTGCTAATGTAATTAATCAATTAATTAAATATAAAAATTCGAATAGATTAGACCTAAAAACCTAAAATAAACCTTAGTTCAAATTTTATTTTGCTGGCTTATTACTTGAAAGTATAAATTCTTAGTATGGATTGTATTTATGATTTCGAGCTAAATATGTTATTATCGTATCAAATATATCATTTTCATGTTAAATAAATTTTATTTTCGTGTTAAATAGGTCATTTTTGTGTAAAATAGACCATATTTATTATAAAGTTAAAACTTTTTACCACAATTAAGAAGGTCAGTTTTGGATTAACTTGAAAATGAACAAGTTGTGTTCAAATTGACTTAATTGACTCCAAAAAATATATGGATCATGTTGACATATAATATGTTGATATGATCCCGAACATGACACAATTGCACACCTAGATGTGCGTGAGCTGAAATGTATTAACGAACTATTTTGGATTTATTAGTTTAATTATATTAATTACTCTAGTTTGGTGTAATAATCTTTTTAATCATACAAAGTATTAAATTATTAATGTGAAATTAATGCAGTATTTTAATTGTTACAATAATATAACAATTAAAGTCCATTATTTTATATTTAAAATTTTAATGTAACTTTATTAAATTATATCTTTAGTGAATTATATTGAACCCTAAACTAATTGACTGGTTTACAATAACATATAATCTTATTTACTAAATTATATATATTACTCCATATATGTTGGGTAATTACCGTCTACGCTCTCAATTTTTTTTTTTTTAAAAGTGAATTGTAATTTTCTACATTTTCGATATTATAATTAATTCTTATGTTATCTTAGAGTTAGGAAGTATTTCTATTTATTTGTTCTTTTGATGTGTTAAAAGAATGTATAGAAACCATCAAATTAGAGTGTCTCTATATTAGCTTAATTCGTACAAACTTGTAATATATATCCTGATAGAATTTCTATCGAGTTGTAATGGAACTGCTGAAGCTGATCAAGACAAACTGGACCAAAATCTTAATCACCATTTGGAACGTGTGAAGGATTAGAAGAAACTGGATCCCAGCCTGAAATTGAAGAAACTAATCGAAGACACCAACTTAGCTCTTCTCCAGTTTACAAGACCAATTTCCATTCACATATATAGACAAAGAGAATAAGTCAAACGAATCATTAAAGATCAGTCTTCAAGAATAAAGATTCCTTAAAGACTGGAGTTATTTTAACCAGTTCGAATTCCTCGGACAAGCGAAGTCGTTCTGACACAAAAGCAGCATGTCGACATCCTATGTTAGAAAAGGATGAAGGCGATGCAGAATTTCTGGATCTTGCTCCCGTCAGAAAAAAGGACGCCTCAGATTGGACATGCTCAATCCATCTCTAAACGGCTACAAATCTGAAATGCTCTTATCTCGTCTATAAATAGACGAAGCGCTCCGAGACAAATAAATAACTTGAAGAAAGCAATGTCATTCTGCTAAAGTGAAAACTAAAAGTGTTTATATCGTCTAGGCTAAAACTTAGCCAATCGTGTGTCATCCTTTGAACACGAGACTCTTAGTTTTATCAACTAGAGTTATTTTCTTGGTGTTCTTTCTGAGCTGAGTTATTTTCTTGGTGTTCTTTCTATCCAGAAAGAACACAACAATCACTGCATATCTCCAACAGTGATTATCACGGGGGCATCTAGCCAATTAGTTGGGAGGAACTACAAAGCTCTCAACATCCAGAGGAGAAGGATGTGTGGTGTGCCAACACTACAAGTCTGCGAAGCTGAATGAATCAGAGGCTTGGACGAGTGAGCTAGTGGACTAGTAGATATTAGCATCTACCAACTAGCGATAGATTGCGAGACCATCCTGTAACTTAGGCTTAGTGAATTTCCAAACCTTGGTCTGAAGAGAGGACGCGAACCTTTTTAAATCCCTTGCTCTTCACGACTTCTTTATTTTCTTGTAAGGATTTTGAAACTCACCACGTTCTAGTGTTGTAGTATACTCGAACTAAACTTAAATATCAAACTCGCTAATAATTAATTTTTCAAGAACACAAATTGGTCAAGAACTACTGGTTTGAGAGTGCAAGTTATTCTTAAAATTTCTGGTGTGCATAATACTTATTCTGATCTCGGAACTAACACATGCATATTATTCAAATGTTTTAGTTTAATTTTATA
>JAPKLW010001860.1:122028-142297 GCA_026898455.1 Plectranthus barbatus | reverse complement strand
ATATATATATATATATATATTCTTCAATAAAATCAACTAATTATAAAAAAAATTAGAATATATAAAAAAAATGAAAATATCATTAAAAATTTAAAACTATTATGGCCATGCGTAAGCGCCAGCGCTCTTGCATGACATTTAATGATTGAATCAGCGATGAAGAACAAAATTTTCTAATAGAAATGAACTGTGGGATGTAATTTTCAAATGAAAAAAAAAAAGTTGGATAAAGTTTCACAATTTGTTAAAACATTGGATATATTACCCCATTTTTGCAACTATTCAAACCTATAATATTACTTAGGTACGGGGATTAAGGACTGTGAGTATAAGTGGAGTTAATATTTTATTGATAAGTGTGAAAAAGTAACCATTTTTAGAACTGTAAAAATTCAATTGAGACGCTTGATTTGGTAAGTGTAACAATTCGGACGGGACGAGAGAGTATTTAATTTACTTTTGATACATTCGTTCAATGTACATGTTGATCAAATATATCTTAACAAAAATGAACAATAATATAATTTCTCTATAACTAATTAAGGATTTTAGGAAGTCGAGTCTAACAAAATAAATTTTTACGCCACGTAATTTCCTTTACATGTGGTTGAGTCGCTTGTACCTCAGCTCCATAAACTTTCTTTATACTAAATGAGAAAAAAAACGAGTTTCAGAAGCTGAGGCGATTATCAATTTTGGGTGGTAAAAGATTACAAAAATGAAAAAAAAAAAATGAAATTACTACTATTGATTCAACAAAATTAAAAAGATTATGAGTTATTCTTATTCAATGCACAAGCAAAAGTTAATAAATGTGGATTTTATAAGAGGATCTCTAAATGTGAAAGTAATTAATAATGCACCGATTGATATAGTTGATCTTACTACTGTTGCTAATTATTACACCTAGTGTGATAGGATGTTAGGCAACTTATGTTAATTTTGTAAGTTTCACATCTAGGGTCTTAATTGGGACAGCAACGATAAAATAAGATTGTGAATATATTTCTTTTTTAAATTAAAGAAAATATTATATATATATATATATATATATATATATAGGCTGAACAAGGTTCTGTGAATGAACAGAGACCAAGATCTAACCGCACATTCAAAAGATCAACGTCCATAATTCTTCCATGTCGTGTATCATTTTTTTTCATAACATATATCATCATAAGGTTATAAATGTCCAAAACCAATAAAATCAAATCTAATAAAATCTTTAAGCGAATTTTAAGGGAGCAGTTTCCCACAAAAATAGATACACGATCTATTTCAGATACCAAATCAAATGCCCCACGATTTTTTCCATTATTATCAAATAAATTGGAAAGAGAAAATGCACCATGATTTATTCCATAATCTTAAGTTAATCGTTATCATTGCTTATTGCTTTGTGTGTCATTGTTTATGACTTTGTGTGTCATTATAATGTTATTCTCTCAACTTCCACTAATATATTATCATTAAACAGGGATTCGAAGAATGATACATTTATTCATAAATAATGACACTCACATAAAATAAAAATGACAATCGCATATGACACAAAAATAATAAAATCTAGACGTGAAGGCTATCCACCAAGTGTCAGCCGGATTCGAAGAATGATACATTTATTCATAAATAATGACACTCACATAAAATAAAAATGATAATCGCATATGACACAAAAAAATAAAAAATACATTACACACACGCACCCACCGACACCGCACTCAACCAATCCTCCATTGATGACCTCCAATTCTGCCTCTGAATCTCACCATATTAATTCCCATCATATTTCACCATATCAATTCCCATCGTATTTCTTCACTCGCGATGATCCTCCATCTCACTATATTTCTCTTCATCCATACTCACCGGCGAGGGGCTGGGTGACGGAGAAGAAGGGGGCAACGAGAGGGTTGCATCGCTGTGGGTAGCCGACACTGAATTGGGCGACCACCGACCACCGTCTGCCTCCATCTCGGTCCCCGCTGCTATCCGATTCCGTCCGACGTCCTGTCTCGGCGTTGCAGCGTTTGATTGGGGTGCTATGGCGTGAATATAGTAGCAAGTCGTGGAAGGGATTTCGTTTCTTCTTTGCAGGAGAGAGGATTTGGAATGATGAGAATGATTTTTTGTTTAATTCACGTAGCTAGAATTCAATAAATAAAAAATAATTTGGAAAGATATGTTTAATATTTGATTTAGCATTAAATTAGGTAACTGTCTATTATATAAAATCTACCAAACATTAACATAATATTTTCTTCCCATAACACCCTTTCAATTAAATAAATAAAAAATCTACCTGCCACGTGTCATTAATTCAACCATCAGATCAATAAAATGGACGCTCGGATCTGAGGCCACTGTTCATTCAGGACATATAGTTCAGAAATGAACGCAACTCTATATATATATATATATATATATATATATATATATATAGGGGAGTGATCTAGGCTGAACAGGTATATGTGAATGAACAGAGAACAAAATCTAACCATCCATTTTGTAAATCAACGTTCCAGATTAAATCTTTCCGTCTATCATTAAATAGTCTAGTTTTTGTCATTTAAAGGGCATAAACGGAAAAAAAAATCCGCACAATTAAAAACTGAAAGTCGAAATTTATGGGGACAGTTACCAATTGGGATCAACCCACGATCTAGACAAATTTAATCGAATATTTAGCATGTTTGTTGGTTGTCATTAATGATTTTTCCATTATTATCAAATAAATTGGAAAGACAAAATGCACCACGATTTATTCCATAATCTTAAGTTAATCGTTATCATTATTTATTGCTTTATGTGTCATTGTTTATGACTTTGTGTGTCATTATAAGGTTATTCACTCAACTTCCAGTAATATATTATCAATAAATGTATAAACAAATTTAATTATTCGTTAAACAGGGATTCGAAGAATGATACATTTATTCATAAATAATGACACTCACATAAAATAAAAATGACAATCGCATATGACACAAAAAAAATAAAATCTAGACGTGAAGGCGATCCATGAAGTGTCAGCCGGATTCGAAGAATGATACATTTATTCATAAATAATGACACTCACATAAAATAAAAATGACAATCGCATATGACAGAAAATAAAATAAATCTAGACGTGAAGGCGATCCACCAAGTGTCAGCCGGATTCGAAGAATGATATATTTATTAATAAATAATGACACTCACATAAAATAAAAATGATAATCGCATATGACAGAAAAAAAATAAAATCTAGACGTGAAGGCGATCCACCAAGTGTCAGCCGGATTCGAAGAATGACGTCGACATCGCCAGACGAGACAAGGCAGCAAACAACTAGTCATAACAACGGATCTTGGACGAAAATCGTCCAAGTGGAATGGCCAAATCGCGAATCGGACTTTAAGACTGGACGAAAATCGTCCAAGTGGAACTTGATGCTGGGGTTGATTGGCACGAGATGACGAGCAGCGACGGGCTGCGACTGTGGCGGCGAGAAGGGGATAGACGAGAGAACTTGATGCTGGGATTGATTGGCACGAGATGACGAGCAGCGACGGGCTGCGACTGTGGCGGCGAGAAGGGGATAGACGAGAGGGGAGAGCCATGGCTGGTGGCCGGACGATGGTGAGGGAGAGGGTGGACGATCATGAGGGAGAGGGTGGACGATCGCGAAGGAGAGGGTGAATTAACAAATTAATTGAACCCTAAAAGAAGCTAAATAAATTAAATCCCAAAAAATTAGGTAACTACCATAATTATCAAATCTACTATAAAATATAATAATATTTACTACCTAAAATGCCCTTTCAAATAAATAAATAAATTTAATGACTGCCACGTGTCATTATTATAACCATCAGATTCAAAAAATTAATGGTTAGATTATAGGTCATTGTTCATTCACAACACCTAGTTCAGAAATGAACGCAACTCTCTCTCTCTCTCTCTCTATATATATATATATATATATATATAATCTCATGCTAAAAGTTAGTTTGTGTTAAATAGGAATGAATCTACACCATTCATCTCAAAAAATCAGTGGTTGAGATTGAATTTTTTTTTCAATATTTCATGCTTATTTGCTTTATAAACATGATTTATAAAGGAATTAAGCACCAATGAAAATTGTGCTTAAAGTTTCAATTTTTAATGCTTTTATCTCAACTATTGATGCAAATCTCATCACACTCAAATCTCTCTATTAAAATTTAGGGTAAATAGGGGAAAATACCCTAAACTATTGACGTTTTCGAAAAAATACCTCAATCTATTTCCATAAGTTAAAAATACCTCAATCTTTACTTTCATTTATGAATTATACCCTGATTTATTGATATTTTGGGAAAATACCCCAATTTATTATTATTAGTTAAAAATACCCTAATTTTTAATTTCATTTACGAATTATACCAAAACAAGAAATATATATTATTGGCTCACACAAAGATGACAACCAAAACAATTATCTTCGTCCGTGTTAAATTTAATGTATTAAACAATCAATATTTGCTATATATTCTTTCTACTCTTTTTTTTTTTTCCTTCGGTTGGTGTAACGTCCAATCCAAACCAAAACGCATTCATTTCGATACAAGATCACACGTCAAAACACGCATCGAGAAAAAAGAAAAGGAATTCAATCAACCGAAGAAAACAAACAAAAAAAAGAGAGCAGAACATGAAATTTTAAATATTTTTCAGAAGATAAATGCATTTGAATATATAACAAATATTGATTGTTTAGTACATTAAATTTAACACGAATAATGATAGTTGTTTTGACTGCCATCTTTGTATGAGTCAATAATATTTTTCGTTTTGGTATAATTCATAAATAAAATTAAAGATTGTGGTATTTTTAAATAATAATAATACATTGGGGTATTTTCTAAAATATCAATAGATCAAGGGTATAATTCATAAATGACAGTAAAGATTATGGTATTTTTAACTTATGAAAATAAATTGGAGTATTTTTCCGAAAACGTCAATAATTTAGGGTATTTTCCCCTAATTACCCTAAAATTTAATTCTATAATTTATCAAACACAATTAAAATATTTAAACCACTTATGTCCGAGTGTGGGGAGGGAATCACGGATTAATAATTGCGTATGATGTGTTTGTTATTTGCAATTGGGTAATTTTGAAAACAATTAATAAATCAGCCAAAAAAACCCATATAAACACATAAACAAAGTGTGACACGACTCCTCAAATTTAATTACTCAAAATGAATGTGTTTTACTTCGATGATAAATGCATGGATTGTTAGTCTTAATTCATTTTAATGAAGTAAATGCACCAACTCTAATTACTTTGCCGGGTCTTCGTGAACTTTTAAAAGTATTAATAACATTAATTAGTTTATCCAAATTTAATTTATTTCTGCTTACTTTCTTAAAATACTTTTATCTTCAGGAAAATGTTTCTACACTAATTTTTATTGATAACTCTTGTAGAAGAATTATATTCTTTGTATTTTAGCTTAGTTTAGAGAGTACTTATCTTATTTTTCGTTCATTATTTGTGTTTTTTGGTCTCATATTTAAGTATTAGTGTTTTATTTGGGTCATTGCATGTTTTTGTTCAAATAATTGTGTTTTTTGAGGATTTGGAGTTAAAAACTACGTGCAGGAAATTTTCCATTTCCCAGCCAGAAGTTGAAGCATGAGAAAAGCGATGTTACAGCATGACGAACTGGATAGATTTTGGTCAAAGAAAAGTCAACATGAGCTGTTGGGTATTAAAGATATTGACAAGATTGAAGAAGACAAATCTATTTTAGATAATAAATCATAGAGATTGTAACATATCTTTTTAGTTATATCTTTCCTTGTTTTATGAATACTTTGTGTATACTTATACTGCCTTGTACATTGAATAAGTTGTGAGGAAAGATTATCAATATTTTTACATGGTATCAGAGCCAGGTTACTCGTAACTGTCCAGTACAGGTTACCTTCACTAACTCGGGCTTCCTTGTGACTCTTAGGTTTAAATGTAGCTCTGCCGATAAATCTCTATTTGTTCTTCGTCAGCAATCTACCCTTATTTATCTATTAGTGTATGTTGACGATATTATCGTCACTGGAAATGACAAAGCTGCTTTATCCCGCTTCCTATCTCACGTGCACTCGGAATTATCTACTAAAGATCTCGGCAGACTTGGTTATTTTCTGGGAACTGAAGTCTCTAATCATTTTTTGGTTTTTTTCTTAGTCAATCAAAATATGCCCGTGACACCAGGCGCCACTTTTACAAAAGATGGAGTTGTTTTTTCTGATCCAACGTATCACTCCTTAATTGGTGCGCTTCAATATTTGGCTATTACTCGACCTGACATTGCTTATTCTGTTAACACAGTCAGTCAATTTTAGCAATGTCCAACCATGGATCACTTTCAGGCGGTCAAACGTATCTTGTGCGATACGTTAAAAGTACGATTGATTTTGGCATTTCTTTCTCCAAAGGACCGCTCATCTCATCGGATATTCTAATACAGATTGGGCAAGGTGTACTGACACTTGTCGCTCCACCTATGGTTATTCCATTTACTTGGATCCGAATATTGTTTCTTGGAGTGTAAAGAAGTAGCCAACTGTGTCTCGCTCCAATTGTGAGTCGGAATATCGAGCTTTAGCTAATGTTGCAGCTTAAATTCTTTGGGTTCCCAATATTCTTCGTGATCTGCACGCTTTGCCTTCTACGCTACCTGTGCTTCTTTGTGATAATAAAAACACATTGTTTCTTACTCAGAACCCTGTTACTCATAAGAAGGCAAACACATTGACATTGATTGTCATTTTATAAGGGAACTCATCGAGTTTGGGCGGTTAGAGACTAAGTTTGTTCCTTCATCTCTTCAGGTTGCCGATATTTTCACTAAGAGTTTACCACGATTGTCTTTTCAAATGTTTCGGTCCAAGCTCTGTGTGCTTTTCAATCCCACTCATCGCTTGCGGGGGCGTATTAAAGATATTGACGAGATTGAAGAAGATACATCTATTTTAGATAATAAATCATAGAGATTGTAATATATCTTTTTTAGTTATTTCTTTCCTTGTTTTGTGAATACTTTGTGTATACTTATATTGCCTTGTACATTAAATAAGCTGTGAGGAAAGATTATGAATATTTTACATGGGGGACCAGTAAACATTGGTGACGTGGGTTGGATGTTTTAGCTGAGCTGGAGGAGTACTTTAGTGCCAAAGTCCATGTCATTAATGAATTGGCTATTTTGGAAGTTTACATGGAAAATAAACCCTACCTTTGGGGTATAAAAATCAGCCCAGCAGCTCTAGAGAAAGGGACCTTCATTTTCACAACTTCATCTTCCCCATTCGTAGAGAGAGAGAGAGGAGCAGAGCTAGAGAGAGAAAGCTTGAAGCTGGGTTGTGTAGAGAGGAATCCTGCTCTCCTGCATTAGCTTATTTAGAGAAATCTCCATTTATTCTTGACATCTACAGAAACAGTGGCAAATATATTTATAAATTTCACCCTAAGGTGGTCGAACCCACAGGGATAGTGTGATGAAACTATCCTAATTACTAGCTATAGTTTTTAACCCATAGTTGTTTGAGCGATTTGAAAAGGGATTTAGTTTTGTAATTTAAAGATGAAAATGCAAGAAATTAAAGGTTTTGAAAACAATATGTAAAGATACAGATCCTAGGGCAGATAATCTAATTATCAACATGCAAATTCATCAACTCAGCAATGAGGATTAATTTAGATTCATATGGATTAAACTCCTTGGTTAGGCAATTAAACCATATATTACTAAATTGTGACTATCTCCTCTCGGTCTCAAGAACACAAATTAGCCAATCTCACTAATTATCTAATTAATTCCTACAAATTAATTCTTCCTTTTGAGATAGAAAATAATTGCATTTAATTTCTAGCCACAAAACATGACTTGAAATGAAGAAAACATATTATTAAAAACCATAAATTACATTACAAAGGAAATAGGAACCTTGAAGGTCTCTAAAAACTCCAATGCTAGACAAATTTTAAGTAAAATAATACTCCCTCCGTCCCAGTGAAGTAGTCCCATTTCTTTTCGGCACGAGAATTAAGGATTGTGAGTGTAGTGGAATTAATATTTTATTGATGAGTGTGAAAAAGTTTGTCATTTTAGGAAAATGGGACAATTCTATGGGACAGACAAAAAAGGAAAATGAGACTACTTCAATGGGACAGAGGGAGTACATAATTTCGTGCCCTAATTGAGTTTGATATTTATAGAGGAGCTCAAAACATCTAAACAGAGTATTGAGCTAAAATATATATCAAAAAATCACCAAAACTGGAAAATTTTCATCTTCGGCATCTGTGTCGATCGACACAGAGTGTGTCGATCGACACACATGCAAGTCGAAATACGGGCTTCTTCCTTCATGTCGAGCAACCCTTCCAACATCCGTGTCGATCGACATGGAACACACATGTCGAGCCTCCATCTTGCCTTGCCTTTCGATCGACATCCGACCTCTGTGTCGGTCGACATAAACCACGTCGATCGACACAGAGGTAATGTTTCGGATTTTTGACACAGAGGAAAAATATAACTACTATATCTATTTATAAAGGATATCTATATCTACTTGCATCCTTATCATCAACACTAATTATACGGGCTAGGCGGCCAAGGCGGAGATTGTGCTTTTTTTTTTTTTTTTCTATTTTTATCAATTAGTTTATGAAAATATAAATAAAAATGAAAAATAAATAATAAAATTAAATAGAACTTTAAGCAAATCACATTTATTCACGTCAAAATTTATTTGCGAATTCAAACATATAAATATCATCTCATATAAGCAGAAACATTAAATCGATTAATCTTTCTTGATATTGTCAACCTATTTATTGTGATAATTTAAACTTTGAAATATTAGAATTGTACCTCTTATTTTGATATTATCCTTTTCTTTTGGATATTTGAATTTTGAAAATAATATTTGATATAATATTTAACATTTTTCATCTCTTATATTTTATATATAATATAAATATATAAAAAAATATATTCACGGTTAGAAACTGCCTATACCCCACGTAGACCGTCTAAGCTTTAGGCCCTATATGACCACCCGACTAGCGCCTAGCTAGCGTATTCTACAATCTTGTTAATAGGACGGGAATTCAAACCTAGAGCACCTAGGTTTGAAATTTTATTAATGAGAACATACAGAGAGCAAGGATAGATAGAATGGAGTAGCTTATTTCACGACACATACACATACAATACAATACAAATTTAAAAGAGCACAACAACATATTACTCCATCGACGCAGACGATTACTGATCAGTGATGATCAGTTTCCACAATTTTACTCCTTGCAGCAGCCATGATCATGTTGGTCTTCTCCACCCCGGCTTGAACCATCCGGGCGGCAGCTCTTTGCTCCTCAGAAACTTAGCAAACCATGCAGCAGAATCTTTAGGGTATCTTGTGAGGTAATTGAGGTAGTCCACATACACCAACCCAAACCCTACTGTGTATCCACTGCTCCATTCATAGTCATCGCACCATGACCACACGAAATATCCCTTCACTTTGTTCAACCCCTCGTTTAATCTGCTGCAACTATACATCATTAATGTTGGATGGTATATATTATTCATGAGATTTATATATAAGTCTGAAATATCTTACTTCATTGCTTTAAGCAAGTTGGCAAGATGATCCTGGTGGTATTTAGTCCTATCTTTGTCGTCGCTGCAGACCATCTTGGCTGTCTTCTTGAAATCTCTCGCAGTTGAAAACCCTGTGGAAATTAACAAACAAGCTTATGCTTCAGGCTTTGATTGAATATCTCATATCTGTAAACTTGGTTAAATAGCTTGCCGTTTTCAGTGATGTATATTTCTTTCAATTCTGGATAAACTTCGTCCAAGTATTTCAGTATCCAGTAAATCCCTTTTGGAACAGAGTGCAGCCATGCTGATCCCGACTATGAAGATTTTGATAGCCAAAACGAGTTATATAGTTATAATATAGTTGAATGTGGTGATCATGATGAGAAATACGAGTTTGGATGAAGAATATATATATATATATATATATATCCTTACTGGTTTTCCAATAGGTTTGCCATCTCTATCAACTGCACATTGACATGGTAGAAGACCATTTAGTTTAAAGCTACACAAACATGGTCTACGTATCTCAGAACTTACATTTAAAAACGACCCTTTGATCTGCTGTGTAGCCCTCTCCATCTGGGTTGGGATCATCAGCAGCATACTGCGCTGTGTAATAATTGAGGCCTAGGAAGTCCAAGGAGCCTTTCACCTTTTGCATTTCATAAAATGTGAAACCGGTAAGGATGCCTGCCGGAACAGATTCAGTCATAGTCTCTGGGTAACGGCCGTGGAGTAGAGGATCCAAAAACCTTGAAAATGAAACCGTGAAGCAAGGCATATGAAAGTCTTTGAATGCAAATACATGATGGCATTTTATAAACGTAGTGTATTGTGTTTGAAATGTACCATCCAAGCATGAAGTCCAGTGCCCTTTTAACGGCGCGTTTATCTGCTTCGGAGTCATTATTGTAAGGCAGAAACCAGTCTGAGTTGAGCACTATGCCTATCTTGCCTTGTTGAATATCCTGGTCGTCGTGTGTGTCTCCACATTAGTCCACACACACACACACACACACACACACATACACACACACATACACAGAGAGAGAGAGAGAGAGAGAACTTGAAACTTGGTTCTGTAGACGTCGACAGCTTCTGCATGTGCAAGAAGAAGATTCCTTCCAACAGTATATGCTTCGTGTGGAGCAGCAATGTCGCAGTTGTAATTCTCAAGCAGTGGATGACCTCTGTGAGGGGCGATCTTTTCAAGTTTGTCGTGAGAGGTTGGAAGTTTTCGGCCTGGAGCGTTGATGCCAGTAGCATATCCACCAGAAGCGTAGGTCCAGGGCTCATTCACGGTGGTCCAATGTTTCACCCTATCCCCGAATTCCCAGAAGCAAACCTCTGCAAACTCGCGAAAATCATCCCTGCCACACCACATGTTCAGGAAAGAACATGACCAGAATATTTCTTCTGAGAATGCAGTGAAAACTAGTGGAATTAGGTTGGAGAATTTACTTCACTTTATTGGATAGGAATCCACCATACTCCTTTTCCAAGCAGAGTGGAATATCCCAGTGAAAGATTGTCACAAAGGGCTTCATGTCTGCACATGTTTCACTAGTAATGTCATCACAGAGAGAGAGAGAGAGAGAGAGAGAAAGAGGTAGAGATAGTTAATTAAAGTACTAACTTACCATGGGCTAACAGAGTGTTGATAACTTGATTATAGTAATCAATTCCTTCTCTGTTGATTCCAGAACTGCATCTTCCTCCTATTCACAGTATATCAGAAAGTAGCAGCACTCTCTCTAAATGGTAATAAATATTCATTTGTGAATCTATACATACCTGGCAGTATTCTTGGCCATGAAATGGAAAACCTGTAGGAATCAAACCCCATTTGCTTCATCATCTTTATATCTTCCTGCAATATATATATGTGAGACTTCATTTCTGTAAATTCTCCATTACTATATATATATATCTTTCATTAACTGCTGCAATTTCACACCACAATAACCTTGAATCTGTTATACATATCGCATGCCACATTTCCATTGGATCCATCAGCTATTTTCCCTGCCACACCCACAACTACTTACATCAGAGCTCGCTCTTGTTTTTTATTAGTGCGTGTGGGTGTTCGAGAGAGAGACACAGAGAGAAAGAGAGAGAGAGAGACAGGGAGAACGGGTGGAATACTCATCCCACATACTGAGCCCTTTGCCTCCTTTCGCTGCAGCTCCTTCAACCTGATGCAAAACACCACAAATAAGATTACACCAATGGACTCAATCAACAGTCTCACACAAGTTTTTGCGAGCATAGACCTGGTAGGCGGAAGTCCCAGTTCCAAAGATGAAATCTTTTGGGAACCAGTTGCGGTTTAAACCACTGTTGTCGTGTTTACCTGGAACCGGCCCTTCACTATCCCACCATCTTGAACCATCCACACCTACCTCCACTGTTTCGATCGCCATGGCTCTCAAGTTATTAATGAGTTCTTGGCCGTAGAGTGAGTGAGCTTGATTAAAACTATCTCCACCAGTTAACCTATTTATAGGGCCATTGTCTCTATTCATGCATGCTTGTCACGTTTGGTGTTTTTTTTTTTTTTTTTTCTTTGGTTTAGTAGTTTTATTTTCCTACTTTTAGTTGGTTAGATTTTTCATGGAAAAGTTTTTTAAATGAGTTTTTTAAATTTATAAATAAGGAAATACATGGATGCTATATGTTGTATTAGGAACAAATTTCTTATTGAGAAGGAAATTATATGCTTGTTTATAAATAATAAGGATAAATTGAGATTATTTATCTTGTGGTTAATTTTGTAGAAAAAATTACCAAAATGACCGCAACCCTAGGTTTGTGGACAAACCCTAAAAAAAACCCTAAGATGTGGACAAAACTAACCATTTCGAATGTGTCAGATTCGAACCATTCAAAAATTCAGAATATTTTATTGGTTCGAATTTGACACATTCGAACCACTTTCTTTTTAATATTATATTCAGAATATTTTATTGTTTCGAATTTGACAAATTCGAACCACTTTCTTTTATAATATTATATTGTTAATATTTATCTTAAAATATTAATCTTTATATTTTTACCATTTTACCTAATTTTTTGTTCATGCCCGAACGAATGATTCATAATAATAATTCTTCTACTAAAATCAAACTGAAATACATGAAATTGAAGATAATAAAATAAAAATGCATAGAGAATGTACTACTCGTCACCATCATAGTCTTCGTCTGCATCACCACCATAGTGTTCATCAGCATTGTACTCTTCATCACGCGTACCATCGGCATTGTAAATACGATGAATTGGCAGCCTATCTGATGGAGGATGAGAATAAGGACATTTTCTTGCAATATGACCCGGATTTCCGCATCTAGTGCATTTTCTTCCACCCCCACTCGTCTGACTTTGATAATCCATGTTCATTCGGTAGCGCTGCATTTTACGTCGGCCCTTTGCATGTGCAAGACGGATTGGATTCGGCTTGAGACGCCATCCAAGATTCACAGTGTGTGAGTTTCCAGGAATCGGATAAAACCCCCCACTGAACTGTGCACACCAAGCTTGAATGGTATAGTAGTCATGCACCAAATTAAGTGGATTATCACCCCTTAATTGAGAAACGGCAATTGCGTGAGAGCAAGGGAACTGCATTGCCTGCCACTCCCCGCAAGAACAAGACTTTTGTGGATAGTGGACAGAAAAAGATTGTCTTCGCTCACCTTGTTCTGTGGTATAGATGTTGACCACTTTGTAAACCTGGTTAGCAGGATTGTACAATCTTACCACATGCTCGTTAGCCTTCAATCGACTCTTCATGAACCGGTCATGTTGGTAAGGGGGCAGTGTAGTATTGCAAGTGATGAGCTCATTCCGGGCACGCTCAAAGATCTTTGTTGACTTCTCTAGGGTGGCTTCTACGATGGCTCGAATAGGCAAGAAGCGGCAACCTTTGAGAGCATTGTTGTAACTCTCAGCGATATTAGTTGTCATGTTGCCCCAACGATGCCCTCCGTCCTCGTAGAGCGTCCATTTTTCAGCTGGATGACGCTGCAACCATTCATATGCAGCACGATTTAGATCCCACAAATCAGACCAAGCTTTATTGTACTCCTTCCCATCAAATGCTTGTCCGATCCTGGTGCAAACTTGTTTGAGGCCACTCGTCTTGAACTTATCCAATAAATTGGATCGAAGATGGCGAAGACAATATCGATGACATCCAGCTCCAGGAAAACGCTCAAAGTATGACTGAAATGCAGCGAGGAGACCGGCATGCCGGTCTGATATGATGCACGTCGGTCTTGATTTCAGAACGTTGAGGCGCAGGTGCTTAAGAAACCATCTCCAGTTGTGGGTGGACTCTTCATCGATGACGGCGTAAGCTAGTGGAATTATGTGATTGTTGGCTGTCTTGGCCACAGCTAGCAGCAACTTCCCTTTATACGACCCACGCAGGTGCGTTCCGTCCACCATCACCACTGGATGTGTGTGCTGATACGCGGAGATGCAGGCACCGAATGCCCAAAACATATACCGGAACGTCCTCTGCGCCATGTGCTTCTCATGCTTGAGGAACTTCCATACCACAACTGTATCCGGATTGTGTTGGCATAGGATTGCCATGAACCCCGGCAGCTCCCGGATGTTGGTTTCCCAGTCGCCGTAGAGAGCCTCCAATGCTTTTCGACGACCATGCCATGCTTTCTTGTACCCAACGTCCACGTTCCACTTTTCACGAACATTGACAATGACGTTGGCCACCTTATACTCCAGATCTACTTGAAGGTGGGGAAGAATGAGTTTGGCTATGAGATTCGCCGTAATATTGACAGCCAAATTGTTTCCGGAGCAGTTGTGGTCCTCCGTCCACGTGTTCAATTTCCACCCCCCTGAAGGTTTGTCATAAACTGCCCTAGCTTTCCACTGGCACGGAGGACCATTTACATCCTTCTCTTTGCATTTCACCTCCCACGTGGTTTGGGAGCTCCTCTTGGTGGTGTATTGAACCCCCTTTGATTGAGACCATGCAGTAACTGCATGAATCAATTGTTCCTTAGTTTTGAAATACGTACCAGCCTTTATTTGTTGAACATCATTGTTCCAAAATACTGGCATGTCGTCAAAATAATCGGTCCTGTAAGGATCCGGATTGCCAATATCGTCGAAGACATGTCTCTCCCCCGTGGAAAAAGTAATTAGTCCCTCGTCAGAATCAATATCTGTCTCTGGCACATATGATGCCTCGTCGTCTTCGAAATCCTCGCTATTGTTCGGACACCATGTATCGTCATCTTCATCATCATCTTCATGTGCTTGGTGTACAGGGTTGCTACTACCTCCGTGATCCACGGGCACGGGTGTACGCCCAATAGAAATTCCCGGCTTTAAAATCTTGTAATCATGAAGGATTTGGATGTTCCCCTCATGAAGGTCCAAGAATATTGACTCATTTCCTTGGAGAACGAACACTTTCAGAATCAAGGTCCACTCCCAGTGATTTCAACCCGTAATTGCAAAGATTTTTTGAATGAGTTGAAAGTAATCTAGGTCGTGTGGAACATCACCCCACACATAATCTGGCTTCTTTGGATCACTGCTCTCCCAAAAAAATTTCAAAGTAAATGAATCCATAATTGAGTGACAATACACATCTACCCGTATTGACACAGAGCTAAACTCTATATATGATTAAAAACACATTTTTTTCTTTGACTAGTCAATTTTTTTCTCTACTCAATTTAATATGTGTAAGAGCTAACACTTACACATTTTTTCTCTACTCAATTTAATATGTCTAGTCAATTTAATCTGACAAAAAAATGAAATTTGTAGCTGGAAAGACTGTAAAAATAAATATATGACACTTACACATTATTCTCTTTAGTGAATTTAATATGACTGGTCAATTTAATTTCTCTCTAGTCAATTTAATCTGACAAAAATCTTAAAATTAAAGTTGAAAATAAAAATATAGGGTTAAGAAATAAAAAATTATTATAATATTGTTTATAAAAAAAATAACTTATCTTAATAGGTTTATTTGTAAATTTTAACCAAACTTTTCATTACTGATGCTATTATAACAAAATTTTCAAATCTTTGCAATTATAACACAAAATCTAAAATCTTTGCAATTAAAAAAATATATACTATATTTTATCGCATAAATTATGAATTAAAAATTAAGTTTTGTAATTGTTTCGTTGCTATTCATTTTTAAACTTTAATAATTTTTAAGTGGTAATTTTTTGCCATTATTTATTTTTATTATTATATATTTATTTTATAATTGTAAAATTTTAAGAAATAACAAAATATACATTATAAATTATTAATATGATTAAGGAAAAAATGGATGACTTTAATTGATAACAACTTATAAAATTTATTTTAACTGATTTCAACTTAAATTTTAAAAAAAATATATTATTACCACGTGCCCCACCCACGTTACCCACTTTAACTTTTCACTTTACCCTTTTTCACACCTCTCTCTCTCTCTCTCTCTCTCGTCCGCCATTGTTACGCTCCGCGAGAACACGAATTTCCGATTCGCATGTAGCTCCATCCGAATTTTACCACACTACTACATTAATCATGTCGTGCGAAAAGAATCAGGTACACTTTTTAACAATCCTTATTTTTTTTAAGTATTTTTGCTGCTTCTTTTTTTTGTGTTTTTTTTTTTGGTTGCAAATATGTTTCGCAATTCCTGTATATGTCTGTTGCTTTTTTTGTTTTTGTGTTTGTTTATGCTGCTGTTTGTTTATTCCTTATATTTATGTTAAAGTTATTGAATGTAAATATGCGTTTTATTTTTGTTTTTAACACAAAATCGTGAAAATTGAGAAAATTCGTGCGTTCGGATTCTCATGTTTCAAAATTACTAATTTCTTTTTAATTGTTAAAATTCGTGCGTTCGGATTCTCATTTTTCAAAATTCGTGTGTTCGGAATGTTTTAATTAATTAAGTATTATTATTGTGAAAATTCGTGTGTTCGAATTTTTTTTGAAAAATTCGAGTGTTCGAATTTATTTAAATAATTAAATATTATTTTTGTGCAAATTCGCGTATTCGAATTTTCTATTTTCAAAGTTCGCGTGTTCGATAGTTTTAAATAAATAATTATTATTTTTGTTCTAATTGGCGGCGAGGTATCGTCTGTTTTCAAAATCCGAGTGTTCGATATAATTTTTTAATTGGTTAATTTATTATATAATTATTTATATTTATTTAATTTATTTATTATTCTTATTATTAAATTTGGTTTGTGATAGATTTGGAGATGGATGAGACCGGGATTGCGAGGGCAATCCCATCCCCTTACGGTATACACCCGGGATATTTTGGAAGATATCCGAATCCGATTGAGTGCTTTTGGCCCTGAAACTCTTGACTTATTTCGTGAGGGGCCGTTCAAGCATTTTGTGGACTTGAATTGGTCCAAACGAACAGTTACTGCCTTGTGGGCATTAATTACCCAAGAAATTGAAGTACAAGGAGTTGCGGATGAGCTTTGGTTTCGGGTGGGAAACTAAAACATTCGATTTGGACCACGAGAGTTTGCCCTGGTGACTGGTCTACGATTTGGTGATTCGGGTTTTGACCCGAATAAGGAGTACACTATTGCAGATGATTCTTGTCTTCACTACTATACTGAGTTGCCCACCGTGGACCAATTGCACAAGGATTTCAAGGACTTGAGGATTGAACTTAGCCCCTCAGCCGATTACTACGTGAAGATTGCTCAGATCCTCTTTGTATACCGGATGCTTGCATGCTTTGATGGGAGAGGAGTTGTACACACTTGGATCGTTGCACTCGTAGATAATAAAGAGCAATGGAAATTATTTCCTTGGGGCGCTTGGTCCTATAGCGTCCTACTACATCAGATGTCTGTTGTGGTCAAAGATCCGGTCAAGGTCAAAAACTCAGTTCACGTATATGGTCCTATTTGGACATTGGAGGTATTACCTAAGTTTATTTAATCCAATTTAAAGGATTTATTAATTTTAATCTATAATGTTAATTAATTTTTTATTATTTTGCAGGCATGGTCTTATGAGGCTATCCCGGATGTGGCTACATTGGTTGCGGAACCGGTCAAACAAAATGAAGGTATTCCTCGTTGTGTGAGGTGGAGACCGATCTTTAGACGGGGTGCTAACTTCCAAAACTATTTGAAGCAAGAGGTAAAAATATTTATTACAATTTCATAAAGATTAAATTAAAAGTAAATTTATTTAGCGATTTGTATTTTTTTCAGCTAGCATGCAAGATCACGTTAGAGCCAACGGATGTCGAAGCAAAATCAGACTACTGGAAAAGTTTGACTGAAGATGATCATCCACTACTACGTAGATACATCCCGTATCGGGGATCAACGAGGACCCCGAAGTCCCCTTCATCGAGGCCATCCATATCTCGGAGATCCACCTCCCGACATGAAGCTTCCCAGCCGGATGCCTCCGAGATAGAGCCCTCCCAGCCTAGCCCCACCCAGCCGAGCCCCTCCCAGCCTCCTGCCTCCGAGGCGGGCACATCCCAGCCGAGCCCGTCCCTACCACAGCCCTCATTAGTGTTCGACATCCCAATTGAGGAGAGTATTCCACCTCCACAATCGTCGGCGAAGCGACCTCGAGCTGCATTATCGCCGGAGCCAATATTAGAGGTATCTATTTTATAATAATATTTATATTATGATCTTTTTAAATTATTATATTAATAGTTTAATATATATGTTAGACCGGAAACACATCTTCTTCGCCGCCGCAAGCAATACGCCTTGATGATGACACGGTTCAACGAATTGTTCGAGGGCTGGATCCAATATTAAAGGTATTTATTTTATAATAAAATTTATATTATGATCTTTTTAAATTACTATATAAAAATTTTAATATATATGTTAGACCGGACAAACATCGTCTTCGCCTGCGCAAGCAACACGCCTTGATGATGACACGGTTCAGCGAATTGTTGGAGGGCTGGAGAAAGCCTTATGGCCCCGGGTGAAGGATCGGTTGAAGGAGTTGTTCGAGGGCCACTCTTGTCAGGGTTCTCAAAGCACCGTTGTAAGGTCTAATAGGCGTCCACGGACACCAGCTGAAATATGGCAATGTATAACGCATGAGTTTCTAGGGTTCTTGAAAATTCCGGGTGCATTTGTGAAGTTGCCCGAGATGGGTATTTAGTTGGTAAAGGAGTTGTGGTTCGAGCCTTTGATCAACCCCAAAACCGAATTGACGGAAGATGTAAGTTTAATTCTAAAATGTTTAGTTTTGATTTATTATTTTAACATTGTTTTTTTATTTAATTTTTTGGATTTCTTAACAGGTAATAGAGTTATTTATTATTGTGAACCGAGCATGGATGAGGAATGGAGTTTTGAATCTGCCTGGTGTGAATCCGGATAATACCATTCTTCTTAGCCCTCGTTTCTTTGTAAGTTGATCGTGCATCTTTTATTCTTTTTATTTTTTTATATTTCGAATTTAGTTAATTTACAAAGATTTATTAAACTTTGTTGTAGGCATTATTGTGTCAAGATTGGGATAAATATGAACCTACTGAGTACAATGATGGGACTGTCCTACCGCCATTGGAGGATGATTACAATTGGTGGACACCCAATCCAGAATTAATAAAAACAGTCCAGGGATTGGATGGGATGGGGGGCAACAAAGAGTGGCACAAAGAAAAACAAGTAAGTTACAAAATTTTAAAATGTTTTATTGACTTTGGATTGATTTACTATTCTTTATTCTAGGTTATTTTAATTTGTAACACACGGTCGAGTCATTGGGTCACTGTAAGGATTGATCTTGAGAGGTGGCAAATTGATTTATTCGACTCAATTAGCCACAAATTGGATGATCCCAATGACCCAGTAATTTATTTGAAGAGGGATAGGGAGCTCATGCCACTTACTCGAATGTTATCTCGTCTTCTTGATGCATCCGATTATTGGAGCAAGGTGAACCGTCGGAGAATTACTACATTCCCAAACTTATTGAAGCATCCAGAAGAGAATTACCTTCAAGAAGATGACTATAGTTGTGGAGTCTACGCATGTGCATATCTCAATAGAATTATATATGTTAATGCCATGACTTGCGTGAAGAAGGATAAATTTGGTGAAAGTTATAGGTTTGTAATTGGTGGCCAAATTGTTGGTCGTTGTCAACGTTCAGATATGTAATCTAAATTTCTAATATTAATGATTATTTATCTAAATTTTCGAAATTAAATGGTTAATTAATGAAGTTTGTCTTTTATTAAAGTTTAACTAGCCGGTTTATTTAAATTATTAAACGATTCGTAAAGTATGATCCATGATAACACTTACTCCCTCTGTCCCGCCAGATTAGTCCATAATTCCATTTTCGTCTGTCCCACCAGATTAGTCCACTTTCCTAAAATGGAAAAAAATCTCCTCACATCAATAAAATATTAATTCCACTACACTCACAAACATTGGTTTCTGTGCCGAAACCAAACTGGACTAATCTAATGGGACGGAGGGAGTATATAGGAAGGGTTCGAATCTCTTGAATTCGAAATTTTATTTTAATATTTCGAATGTGTGGTATTCGAAATATGAAATTTTATTTTATTTAAATGTTTCTGGA